>CM014086.1:10705557-10812477 GCA_004119915.2 Collichthys lucidus | reverse complement strand
CTTTGTGCTCGGGTTGTGTTGTCTCCAAGTGGCGTTTTAATTTGTTCGGCTTCAGACTGTCGCGAGCTAGTATTTTTAGACACACAACACACTGTGGTCTTTCCTCCTTACCCACTGTTGTGCTGGTGAAGCCGAGTGCGAGATATGCCTCGTCATATTTTCTTGTCTTTGCTTTTGAAGTTGCTACATTTGGTGAAGATTCATAATCTGGTTTGCGTTTAGCTGGGAGCGCTGTCACAAACTTGTCCATGCTGTTATGCTAGCATTGTAACTAACTAGTCATTCATTTAGCCGTAGCCTTGCCGCGCCCCCCCTGCAATACCTCCGCGCCCCCCCTAGGGGGCGCGCCCCCCAGTTTGGGAACCACTGGGCTAAGTTATTATATAAAGTTAATAGGGGGGCGGTGTTTAGCTCAGTTGGTAGAGCATGTGTGAAGGCTCAGTCCTTGCAGGGAAGGCATTCTTCGTATCAGAGTAACAGATTTTAAATAGAAATGCTTACTCGTATGCAGTATACAGCCTTAGCAGCATCAGCTATATCTCTTAGCAACCCTGATTTGTGCCTTAATGGAGACAAAGAGCGGAAGAACAAGAAAAACGCTGGGAACATATAAGCCTCAGAGCGGGGTTGGAAGAATAAATGTGTTGGCAGGGATATGTTGTGTGTGGGAACATAGGTGAGTTCAGTCACATTGTAATTGACAGTCCTAGGCGACAAACTGTTGTTTCTTGAGTGAAGCAATCAGAAGGTTAGATCAATAAAGCCTGAAAGTTACTTCTACCATAACCAAGAGCTTAATTACCTTATTCAACCCCTCTCACTACCCCAAGATATAATTAGATATTTGTCCTTCCAAAAAAGTCACCAAATGCTTCCAAAAACTAAAAAAGAGCTGATGCCGATAGTGTTAAATGCACTCCAGAATGTTCACTGATGCCTGGTTTACTGGTCACTTGGCAACAGTGCACAGTTTTTGGCCATTTAGTATTGTGTAGGGGAGCAAATATTCATAGACATGAACTCAATCAGAGACAGAATCAATCAAAGGAAGATTAGACCCAATCGTGACGTCATTGTATAACTACAGGAAAGGTGTAGCTGAGATTAGTGTAAGAAACCTGGTGGTGGTGATGATGAAGAGGAGAAGGGACTGACAAAAGATCTCGATGAGAGGAGGAGTGGACTTGTGATGAGTGACCACATGAGTTCAACCTATGGACTGAAGATGAACGGCATGATAGGCAGAGGGAGATCATGGTGAAATCTGGTTGGATTGCTAAGGAGTGAACCTGAGTCCAAGTTGGTCTACATAGTGAGGAATCCAAAAGTCTGAGACCACCAAGTCAAGAGATGGTCTCAAGTCTGAGACCGTCCTGTGCAAATATGATCACAAAAAATAATCTGCTTTTCACTGAAACAGTCTCTTCCAATCATTGTGCATGTCATAAAAAATATAGGTTACGACATAGAGACACAGCGGAGACAGAATTCATTTCCTAAAGTCCTAAAAACAGGACAACAATGCCCCTAGTCCCAATTTAAACAGGAGGTGCAAAAACACACACTCCGGTGCATGAACCTGAGTATTAAAGTAAATTCAAGTTGCGTTCCTCCTGATAATAAGCTGGTGTGACCAATGCCTGGATCCAGAAACCTCTTGAACAAGAAAAAGTGACAAGTTTCAATTAAATAGATAATATCAAGAGATAAATCTGACTGATGTTTGTAGATGATGAACTAATAACCACTGGTTTTCAATATTTTCTATTGTGTGCCAAGCTTCAACTCCATATCACATATTAATATCAAATAATAGAGAAGATAAACATAGGCAGAGGACCTGATAGATTGGAGAAGTTATGCTTTAGTGGTTTCATGATTATTTTTCTGTCAATTATTTTTTCAAAGATCTTTTTTCCTTCATGATCTAAATTTTGTCTGAGAGCTTTTACTTGCTTTATTAATGGACTGGTGCAGTACTGTCAGGCCCAGAACAAAGCAGCAGACGCGGAATTGGCAGGTTTGGAAGAAACTTTATTTGTTCCCGAGCTGCTGTACACAGTCTACAAAAATTACAACAACACTAAACAAAATGACACTAAAGACAAAATGACAACACTAAACTAAAAAGAAAAACGCTTCACCAAAATGGGAAGGAAAACTAAGAAGATTATCAAACAAAACACTCACTCAAAATGAGGAGGAAACAGAACTATCTATAGCTACGACCTAATCTTCCTAAACTGGCTAAAAAAAAAAAACGATCCCGGAGGACGAAAAACTTTATCAAAAGAAAAGACAATCAAACAGAAAACAATCCCGTAGGACGAAAACAGGCTACAAAATATCTTCACTGAAACTTAAGGCTATGAAACTTACTAGACAAGAAATGTGAATCAGGCTTGGAAACAAGGAACAGCTTGGGTGCGACGAACAGAACGAACGAAGACACTTCGGCACGGGACAAGGGGAAACACAGACTATGGCTGTGTCCGAAATCACTCCCTAACCACTATGTAGTGCACTATATAGTGACCACGCCATTTTGTAGTGGTGTCCGAATGTTTAGTGTCCACTATATAGTGCACTGAATGTATCCCACAAATCACCGCGAAATGTAGCGAACATCCGATGGTCCCTAACCGAAGCAAGATATCCCATCATGCATTGCCAGAAGTTCTCTGGGCGCGGAAAGAAACATAAATATGGCAGATGGACGGGAGTCAGCAGGGGGTGTAGTTTGACGGAGGATGGTTTATTAAATTAATTAAAGAAAATGATATCTACTCTAATTAAAAAGGCGCTAATTTGACGACGTCTTGCTAGTCTTAGAAGAGCAGCGCATCTTCTCCTTTCTCTCTCCCTCTCACTATTCTAGTTCTCCTCCTGATCATCAATAATTTAATTATTGATAAAACACAAACTATTTTATTTTATATTGTTTATTTTATTACACATTTCAAAACTAGGCAAAATTGCTTTCTACATTCATTTTAAAAAAGTGTAAAACGAACAGCATATAATTAAACATTGCAGTAGATTACACTGTAACTTTCTGTTACTAAAGAGCCAAAATATAAAAATATGCAAATATAGAAAACAAAACACAAAAATAAAACGCACAGGACAGTAATCAAAAGACTGTAATTTAATAACAATGCAGTAGTAAATGGACAAGTATTACGTGAGACGACATTAATGTGGTACGTTTTAATTATGCGACAGCAATGACGTAATTACCGGTGCCAAGAGAAGTGTCCGAACATTTCTTCTGTTAAGCTCACTATATAGTCCACTACATTTAGTTCCCTGAGTAGGGAGTAGGGAGTAGGGAATGAGTGAGTGATTTCGGACACAGCCTATATATACACATTAGGGAAATGGGGAACAGGTGGAAACAATCAGGGCGGGGAAGACAATCAGACTGGTGACACATGAGGAAGGGCAAGTGACCTGAAACGAGAGGAGAGTTAACTCCCAAAATAAAACAGGAAATGACAAGACATAACAAAAACCCAGCTTGACATCACCACGGTGTGACAAGTACATCATATGAATACGATACGATACGATAATACTTTATTGATCCCACAACGGGGAAACTCACTTATTATAGCAGTGGAAGGAGGGAAAAACACAAGTGTACATATTTACAGATTTACAGAAAGTACTAGGGTACTTAGGGTACTAGAGTGCATAGGGATCAGCTGATTCACAGTACACTTGTTGTGTTATTTATTAATTAGATTTTCCATCTTAATTCAAGTGTCCCCATAAATAATTGGAATTAATCAGATTAACACGGCAGTGAAACAGATATTTGTGAGGATCACACAGCAGCTGACGGGCCACAGGACTGTGACTGAAAGATTAAATGTGAGCAAACCTGGGGACCGATTGATTTTTATTTAGAAGACTGTGGAGGAAGCTCTGCTGTGCTGGCCAGAGGTCAGATTGTTTTAATGAACAAACTCATTAATCTCCGGGCAGCTGTGCATAAAAAGGTCATGATGTATTACAATAGATTCACCAGAAGAGATGCTGTGTGCTGCTTTCACTGCTGAATTATATTCTGTATGAGATCATGTTTTAGGCTAATTTAATGTGTGGTTTTACATTCGCTGCACCCAACACCTCAGGTTTAGTTCAAACTGGCAGTGATTCGTCACATAGCCAACAATAATAAACACATTTCATGAGCAGGTTTGGTTCTGGATATTTTTGGTTCCCTCTGTGAGATGTCCACTGACGGTCCTAAAGTGGCTGATGTTTTGAATATTTTACATAATATATTATGTTATAGTCATTTTACAAATGTGATGCCATCTTTCACTGTCAAGTTATCAACATCATGTTTGTCAGTCAGTATCTTCACATGCACTCTCAGTCCCACGACTCACGCTGGTTGTGATCATATAAGGATATGATAGGTGGCTGCTTTTCTTTAATCCATTAACCCTTAAACTCAAACTTTATATATTTTTTATAGCACCTTTTATGCATCCCAATGAATAGAAGTTGCATAAATAAATACAATTTTGCCATGTAATTAAAATGTTGTTCAAAGAGTTCGATCCGACCTGTGGCTCTTTCCCGCATGTCATTCCTCGTCCCTCTCTCCCCCGCATTCCTGTCACTCTTCAGCTGTCTGTATCAAATGAAGCTTGAAAAGGCCAAAAAAAGTTAATAGGAATAAAAAAGTTTCAGAACCATGGCATAGAAACCCCTCCAAAGAATCACGTCCTTAACATGGTGGTGGGGTTAGCACATCTCTGTGATCCTGGGAGCTGTGTTGTTGGGACAATAGCCCTTGGTTGGGTCTCCAAATTGGTCCTAGGGCAGGAATCAGACAAAATGCAATTCACAAAGGCCCCCTCATGAAAAGGAACTCAAGGAGCTGTAGGACCTCGCCCCGACTAGGGAACCAGCCAGACCTGGGAGGGAAGCTTGTTGTTGATTGTCTGGTGGTTGAACCTTAGCCCATGTGAAGAAAAAAAGAAATGGGTGGATGGATGGATGGATGGATGGATGGATGGATGGATGGATGGATGGATGGATTGATGGATGGATGGATGGATGGATGGATGGATGGATGGATGGGTGGATGGATGGATGGATGGATGGATGGATGGATGGATGGATGGATGGATGGATGGATATCAAGAACCTAACCTGGGCCAACCTGTAACAATAAAATGTTAGAAGTAAATTCCAATAAATTGGGGTGATCGAGTTACATATTACATAATTACATCTCTTTCCATATTTGATCTCCTCTCTCTGTTATTGTCTTGAATAACACCAAACAAACATACTTGATCCCTTAGCTTGCTTGATGTGTGACTTCTGTCTGTTCACCGTTCTTCAGTCATGTGCTGCTTTTCACAGTTTTACACCTCAGTTGCTCAACAACACTCCACAATAAACACAACGTTTCCATTGTACTTGAAGACCTGTTGGGGTCAGTGTGAAATGAATCAAATGCTGGATGTCAGCTTCTTCATGGATGGAGAGTGTCAGACTTTTAGGTGGTGGCGATGTGTGAACAGTATGGATACAGAATGTGGATGAGGTGAAGGGATCATAATTATCGTAAAATTGTCTTGTGCTCTAGAAAGGGATTTTCTTCTATTCATAACCTCTCTCTCTATATATATATATACATTTACTTTCCTGTTCAGGGATGATTTGATGGCATGATGATGCCAGTTGGTGTTGACTGGCTGATGTGAAAGGTCCAACCCTGAAGCTTTTACTTGTCATGTTCCATTTCCAACATGTTAATAACCACAGATGTACAACAACTGCTAGGTCTCGGTTTTTCTTTCCACCACAGCATAGCCACAAAGAAAACATCAGAGCCTGACTGCACAGAGACACGTCTCCTCCCCTTGGCAAAGTGCAATGGGAAAAACAGCTGGTGTGCCTGTTGAGCGAAATGCGTTATTACCGGAATGATTCAAGCTAAAGTTGAGCTTAAGCTGTTGCTGTGCAGCTGGATGAAAGAAGACTGGAGGTTCACAAAACACAGAAAGAAAGGAAACAGTGTGGTGAATACAACCATCTCTTCCATGTGTTGTGTTGGGAGTCATGTCTAATATCATCCTCTCTGCATTTGCAGGTCTGCCACATCTAACTGCAGTTTCTGGCATCTTTTCATTGACAGCCTGAGCCAAAGGTGACATTGACAAGCAGTCGATTGAAAAGATGAGAATATTTGAACTTTTATGTGCATCTAAAAAGCTTCAGAAAACCTTGACATGTGGTACAAGAGAGGAGCGCACACTAGTGCATGTCATAGGAAAACACTGGTGGTCAGGCTGGTGCTGGTGCTGAGCTGCTTAGGAAGATATTTTAGACATCATAATTGCATCCTGGAGTTTGATAGGAATGGTGCAGTGATGTTACACCTCAAGTGAAAAGTTAAAATCAAAGAAACCTTGGATTTAATCAGCAATTCACAAAGACCCTCCCATGAAAAGGAACTCGAAGAGCTGCAAGACCCCATTCTGGAGCCAGACCTGGGAGGGTAGCTCACTGTTGATTGTCTATATGATGTGAAGCTGCCACCCTGTGGGCCCACCAACTGCAAGGAGAGGCATAGAGGTTGGGACCTGGGCATGCTTTTACCCAGCATCACAGACTGGTCCTAGGGACTTGAAACCTCATGAAAGGAACCAGAAATGATGCAGCTTACTTGTACAGTATCAGCATCTCTGTGCCACAAACCCTCTCTCAACCCTGCTCAGGTTGAGAACTATCATCCTGTCTCACTTCTTCCATTTTTTTAGGATGGATGGATGGATATCAAGAACCTAACCTGGGCCAACCTGTAACAATAAAATGTTAGAAGTAAATTCCAATAAATTGGGGTGATCGAGTTACATATTACATAATTACATCTCTTTCCATATTTGATCTCCTCTCTCTGTTATTGTCTTGAATAACACCAAACAAACATACTTGATCCCTTAGCTTGCTTGATGTGTGACTTCTGTCTGTTCACCGTTCTTCAGTCATGTGCTGCTTTTCACAGTTTTACACCTCAGTTGCTCAACAACACTCCACAATAAACACAACGTTTCCATTGTACTTGAAGACCTGTTGGGGTCAGTGTGAAATGAATCAAATGCCGGATGTCAGCTTCTTCATGGATGGAGAGTGTCAGACTTTTAGGTGGTGGCGATGTGTGAACAGTATGGATACAGAATGTGGATGAGGTGAAGGGATCATAATTATCGTAAAATTGTCTTGTGCTCTAGAAAGGGATTTTCTTCTATTCATAACCTCTCTCTCTATATATATATATACATTTACTTTCCTGTTCAGGGATGATTTGATGGCATGATGATGCCAGTTGGTGTTGACTGGCTGATGTGAAAGGTCCAACCCTGAAGCTTTTACTTGTCATGTTCCATTTCCAACATGTTAATAACCACAGATGTACAACAACTGCTAGGTCTCGGTTTTTCTTTCCACCACAGCATAGCCACAAAGAAAACATCAGAGCCTGACTGCACAGAGACACGTCTCCTCCCCTTGGCAAAGTGCAATGGGAAAAACAGCTGGTGTGCCTGTTGAGCGAAATGCGTTATTACCGGAATGATTCAAGCTAAAGTTGAGCTTAAGCTGTTGCTGTGCAGCTGGATGAAAGAAGACTGGAGGTTCACAAAACACAGAAAGAAAGGAAACAGTGTGGTGAATACAACCATCTCTTCCATGTGTTGTGTTGGGAGTCATGTCTAATATCATCCTCTCTGCATTTGCAGGTCTGCCACATCTAACTGCAGTTTCTGGCATCTTTTCATTGACAGCCTGAGCCAAAGGTGACATTGACAAGCAGTCGATTGAAAAGATGAGAATATTTGAACTTTTATGTGCATCTAAAAAGCTTCAGAAAACCTTGACATGTGGTACAAGAGAGGAGCGCACACTAGTGCATGTCATAGGAAAACACTGGTGGTCAGGCTGGTGCTGGTGCTGAGCTGCTTAGGAAGATATTTTAGACATCATAATTGCATCCTGGAGTTTGATAGGAATGGTGCAGTGATGTTACACCTCAAATGAAAAGTTAAAATCAAAGAAACCTTGGATTTAATCAGCAATTCACAAAGACCCTCCCATGAAAAGGAACTCGAAGAGCTGCAAGACCCCATTCTGGAGCCAGACCTGGGAGGGTAGCTCACTGTTGATTGTCTATATGATGTGAAGCTGCCACCCTGTGGGCCCACCAACTGCAAGGAGAGGCATAGAGGTTGGGACCTGGGCATGCTTTTACCCAGCATCACAGACTGGTCCTAGGGACTTGAAACCTCATGAAAGGAACCAGAAATGATGCAGCTTACTTGTACAGTATCAGCATCTCTGTGCCACAAACCCTCTCTCAACCCTGCTCAGGTTGAGAACTATCATCCTGTCTCACTTCTTCCATTTTTTTAGGCGATCGCTAAGCAGCTCTCAGAATTCCTCTCACGGAACAGTCTTCTTCAATCTGGTTTCAAGAGTGGTTACTCGACCGAAACTGCTCTGTTGTCTGTGACAGAAGCCTTGAAAGAAGCAAGAGCAGCAGCGCAGTCCTCTGTCCTCATTCTACTTGACTTATCAGCTGCCTTTCACAAAGTTATCTCAAACATGGGCATCTCTGGTTCCGCTCTTTCCTGGTTTGAATCCTACCTGACAGGGCACTCGTTCAGTGTATCTTGGCTTGGACAGCTGTCCACCTTTCAATACCTCACCACAGGGGTGCCCCAGGGCTCTGTACTAAGGGCCCCTTCTATTTGCTATCTACACCACCTCCTTGTGTCCAATTATTAACTCACATGGCTTTTCCTATCACTGCTATCCAGATGACACTCAGCTTTATCTATCATTTCCTCCTGAGGACCCCTCAATCGCTGCACAGGTCTCAGATCCTCTCAGATTTTACCACATGGATGAAGGCACATCACCTCCAGCTGAGCCTCTCAAAAACTGAACTGATGGTCCTCCCAGCCAAACCTACAATAAACCATCACATCAGCATCAGAAGTGACTCCCTATGCCTTGCCCCCACCAGGGTGGTGAAAAACGTATGATTAATGACTAACTAACCTTCTCCAAACATGTCGCCTCAGTTTCCCAGCCATGCCACTTTGCACTTTACAGCATCAGAAAAATCAGGCCTTACCTAACTCAACACACTACTCAACTCCTGATTTGTTTGGGCAGCATGAGTGTGTGTTGGCAGCCCTGTATAACCAAACATGTAAAAATAGTACTTTAAGATTTCAGCAGCAGTCAACATTCATAACTGCTGTTTTTCATACCAGGCTGTAAACATGTTTATTTCTGCTGCAATGTTTTTTAACATAGGGAACTTATGGAGCCTGAGTTGTTTTGCAGTTCTGCAGTTTTTGGCACTTGGTTGTTTGAAAGAACTTTACGAACCACAAAACTAACTGTGACAGAAACAAAGAGCAGCAGTATGTACAGAAATAAAATGACGCAGTCAAAAAGGAAATCAGGAGGAGAGCGTGAAATAAAATCCTGAAGGTTAATATACTTGACGTGACAGCAAGTGAAGTGTTTATTGCATGGGTTAACACTGTACAAAGTGCGAAGAGCAAGCAGCATAGAAAGTCACACTGATTGTGTGGCCCTCTATAATGTAGCTCTAGTGTTTATGCCAATAAACTTGGAATACCTGATTCAAGCATCCACAATTGTGACTGGTCTCAGACTGGTGTCTCTTTCTCTCTCTGTGTTTTACAGGAGTCTTGTCTGCAACAGGGAATGGCTATGTCATTTATATGACCATCAAGCGGAAGACTAAGTTGAAGCCTCCTGAGCTCATGACTGTAAATCTCGCCATCTTTGACTTTGGTATATCAGGTACGTTATTTGTGCTGTTGGTGTAGTCGACCAACAAAGTTTGTAGATTATTTGTTGTGACACAAAACCTGACCCAGGTACATGAAGCTTTTTATAACATCTTAAAGTGTCTGTCCTTTTATTATGTGAAGGGTTACTGAAATACAAAAGGATGTTTGATATTTCAGTGTTCCTACTAGCTGCTAGCTCTGCCAATGTGACAAGAAACTGCTGCAGAGCGAGATAATATGGCCAAGCAGAGAAACACTCTACAGCTGCTTTGACTCATTCTCATTATCAGTAACAAATGCAACAGTCCTGAATATAAATAATATAGTGAAGTGTCAGTCGGCTCATTCTCATTCATTCTTCATACATATTTATCATGTAGAGTTGTTCTGCTGTATTTTTATTGATTCCTATTCAGTGTGTCAGAGGAATGAAGTGATTTCATTTCCCATAGTTGTTTCTGCTCCTGATGAGATGCAGTTCAATCTGTTGTCTGCATTTTCTCTAACTTTCATTTCGTTTTTCTATTTCACCATATAATCGACTAAACTGGTATTTCTTTTTTTTTTCTTTTTTTTTTTAAGACTGACTCATAATCGCACATTTTTGACCTCAGAGGAATGCTTTGACATTTCCATTTTTATTCTGTCTTCTGTCATCACTGGATGCTGTCACATTATGGAACATAGGTTAACACATTTTCCGAAGCTGTAAAGGTCATTTGTACCCTGTGAATGCCTCAATACAAGTATGATTAATGATAACAGCTCAGTTTAAACATGGCTCTACAGGCTCAGTGAGGCTGTACACATCAGAACTCTGTCTATATCTGTATATCTATGTGATGTTAGCATATTTTCACAAGTTAAATTATCTGCTGATGGTGAAATCTGTCCAGGAAGTGATGTTATAAGTTATCTGTAGGTTATTAATATATCAATGCAAATCATTTGGTTGCGTGATTAATCAGTGTTGTTTCTCTGATTATTTGAAGTCAATACAGTATAAGACACCTACAGTACTTTTCATTCTGTCTGTACCTGTTCATTCAGTCATTTTTCATAATGCGTCTGATATTACTGATAATTATCAATAATCAGTTATTCCTTATGAGCTCTCAAACATCATAAATATACACAAAAAACACTAAAGTGATTCCACCATGAGGGTTCTAATGATCCAGGATGACAATCACCCAAACTGTCCAATCAATGACTTACTTATGGTTCCTTTGTTAAAGAAAAAACGCACTAAAATGCAACAATATATAACTTTTGCCCCACGGTCCAAACCAAATAAATCGGACTACAAGTGTGAAGCACAGATCAATGCCATAACGCAAACGGACTTAACAATAATTTTGATTTCACCACATTTCACAGCACACGTCAAAACTGTCTCTCCGCTCTGCAATGCAGAAAATTTGTAGCTGTGCTGTATTACTTTTGACGAACGCCATGACCAACCACGTCAAGCAGCACAGAGCAGATTCAGCTGACTAGAAGTCGGACACAAAAGTGGCATAGAGAATCCAAAATCAAAGACTACTCGTGGAAGCACATAAACCAAGAAAAATTACCAAATCTGAGCAGGTTCACAAAACCTTCTGAAACATTCCTGCTGGGATGCTCTGACATCACAGTTGTGAGTTGTGCCCGGTGGGGTAAGGCAAGCTTGTTGATTGAATGTCTGCACTGACATTTGATCAGCGCACTACCTTAACTGCTATTCACTAACAAGGACCACCCCCGTACAGATGAAGTTTAAACGTGTTTATTACGAGTAACATTTGGGAAGCATGGGTGATATGCTGCGGGGAGGGTTTAGGGAGGGGGGGTTGGAGGGGTTGAGGGATGGAGGGATGATGGGTGAGGGTCGGAGGATGAGGGATGAAGGGAGGGAGGGAGGAAGGGATGAGGGGAGGAAAGGTGAATAAGGAATAAGGGATGCGAGGATGAGAGGTAGGGGGAGGAGGCAGGACCATCAGTAGAGTGGTCCTGAGGTTGACGGGTGACCCGTCAAAGAAGGAGTGGACGGAAAAGGAGTGCTTAAATACACGGAGAATGGAAATGGCATGAGTAAAACTCCATCTCTGGATGCTGGTGATTGTCTGCAACAGAAATCCATTCGAGTTCTGCACACATATGGATGACCTTTGCAGAGAGGCATGATCAAAGAGGGGGAAATAGTTGGATATATACCATCAGAGAAGCCTGTACGTGGTTGATTCTGTATCAGTCAGGTCGCCTTCTTTGTTCTCTTTCTGTCAGTGAAGTTTAGTTTTTATGCTTTTTCAGCCTGCCCTCATAGAAAGTCATAGATTGGAAACACGTTGATTGAAATTGATGGGTTTTGAGTGCAGTTCTACAGAAGGAGAGAATGTTCCAGAGGGAGTGGGCAGAAATGAAAAATGAGAGACGGCCCCGCTCCCTGAGGTGCGGTGCTTAGAATGGGTAAGGGTGTGACAAGCCTGGCGTTAGTTCATCTAATTTTTGCAGCTAGGTGTATGTCGTATATTGGAGCCAGTGAAGGTTTTTGAAGGGGTTGGGGTGAAATGATATCTGGTGCAGGACTGGGTGAGCAGGAGAGAGTTTTGGCTCTGGTGTGTTGGTGGCAGTCCTGTACAGAGTGATGTCGCAGTAGTCGAGTTGTGAGTTGATGAAGGTGTAGATGAGTGTTTCAGTGCATCTCTGCTGAAAACATGGTTCTATTGATTGCACCTTACTTTAATGAGGTGAATGCGGTCAGATCCACGTAGGTGATGAAGAAAATATTACATCTATATCTGTCTGTCACAGCAGGGTTATCCATATCAAATTAGATTTAAGTAGGGTTTTTTTTCCGTAGACCAATCTGATATCAAGGCAATGTATACGTGCATCAGTACCGCTTAATCCCTTGATGTATGCATGTCAGATTCTGGTAGTGCTCGTTATTCTAAAGACGTGATTTTTGTGGCGAGATGATGAAAGATGAAGGCTTGTCCATCTCTTGCTCAAATGAATCCTGCAGCAAAGCTTTGAGAGTGATGTCTGTTTTGTCTTGAAGCTCATGCTGTGGAGACAGTATGAGTTGCTTCAATGCCGATACAGATACAAAGTCAAATAATCAATGTTTTATCATGCAGGATTCACTTTGCATTTCATGTTTTCCTTGAAACAGTTACTTGAACGGGGTGGCAGTAGCTCAGTCCATAGAGCCCTGGCTTGGGACCCGAAAGGTGGCCGGTTCAAATCCAGCATGGACCTAAAATATGATAGCTGAAGAGGTGTCTGTGCACCTGAGCAAGGCACCGAACACCCCCATGCATGGGCTTGTGTGTAAAATGCATGTAAATAAAACTGAATGAAAAAAAGAGTTACTCTCTCTTAGAACACTGTGTGCCAGTTTTTATTCACAATTCTTCTTATTATTAAACTGCTAAATACTAACATGTTAATGCAATATGTAATAAAAGGCTATAGGGCATCTTGCAGAAGATCTGGCTGTTACAGATGTTCAAAGCATCTTTTTTTGCCATGCTAGCAGAATTAGGGGGTGGTAACTGAGGATGGTGAACATGGTAAACATTACTATAACCCAGTAAACATCAGCATGTTAGCATTGCCATTTTGAGCATGTTAGCATGCTGCTGTTTTTGCATTTTGCTCAAAGCACCATTGCACCTAAGAGATAGAAGCTTTGCATTGTTTTCAATGTATAGGTACAGGAATGTATCGCAAGCCTGGATTTAATGCAGTTGGTAATAAGACAGTACAGTAAGACAAAAAGTACATGTACGAATATATCGAGTTATTCAAATTATTACATCACACATACATTTAAAGTGTGAGGATGGGCATCCTCTCCTGATGAATGTTACCACTGTACTGTTACTGAAAAAGTACATAAAACAGAAAGGAAAGTGTAATTTAATAAGTGTAATTACTGGTGAAAAAGAATTTGCCTCATGGCAGTTTCTTTCCTATCAGTATATGTCATTCATTATAATTTTACAGTACTATGACTTAATGAAATACACAAATATCGATTTTGAACTGTCAAAGCTGACAAAGGTTCTGTTGAAGTAAATATATAAGTTAATCGAAGAGTGCTGTCATGTAAATACATTTTTTTTTTTTTACCTTGCATAAAACAAGACGTCATCCTCAGTGCAGTAATCCTCACTGATGTGGCCTGTTCTCTAATTAAGCTTTCTCAAGGGACTTAACTCGATATGGTGCGCTTTCCCTGATCATCTTGAGACTGATTATAAACAAAAAAAGTCATCATAGGAAGTCATCTCAGCAGATTACCATGAACTTTATATATTTAATATTTATGGTTGCCAAGGGTTGTTACAAAGTGATGTGGTGACTGCCAATCTTTCTTTAAGTATGACAACTACTCGTATGTCATCAATGCCAAGTAACATTTTGTATGTCGAAATTCTGAATGTACATTTACGACCCCCAGATGATGAGTCACTGGTGGAGTGACAAATCAGCCTTTTCACCAACAAGAAAAATATTTAATTCAAGGAGCCCATCAACTCTCAGGTGAGGTGGTCAGACTGGTGGTCATTGTCGTAGTAATTTTAGGGTAAAGGTAGTCAAGATTCACTTCTAGTGTCAGGGTTCCATAGGTTTTCAGAGTACATGTAGACGCAGTTTCCTGCAGGACCATTCACCCTCATGTATAATTAAGGAAATGGCGGAGATTATGCGCAGTCCAGCATTATAAATAAATCAGCCCACTGTTGACTTTTGAAATTGGACTTTTAGAGGATAGGCCTGGTGTGATTTTTTTTATGTTAATAATTGTCAACAGATTTCTTGGAAAGACCAAAACCTATCTATCCATCTGTTTGAGTAATGATTACTAAAAATGGCAGTGCCCAGAAAATCATTTAGTCTTTCTGCGATTTCAAAAGGTTTAGGAAATGAAACTCATATGGGAAGATTGGAGAGTGACAGATCCTTGTTGCCAGGAGTCAACTCTGTAAATATTATCCAGCAAGAATTTAATGTAAACTGGAAGCCAGATAACAACGATGGTTACCAGACCAAATGAGCCAAGGCATAACAGTTGTCTGATTTGTAGAGCTAAAAGTTTCTTTGTGGCTTGTCCAGAGTGTATCCCACATCTCGTCCAAAGTCAGCTGGGATAGGCTCCAGCTCCACCGTGACCCTAATGAGGGTAAGCAGAATGTGTAAACGGTGTGAAGCCCCAGAGCATGTGAGCAACCATGTACTTGCCCTGCTGGGTTTTTCAGTGATTCCAAGAAAACGTTTGGCTCATCATGTGTCATGCAACTTTGCCTCTAGAGGTTTTGATCTTTATCCCTTTTTATTTATCTTGTGCTTTGTGTGCTACAGTCCAGCTCACCAGGGAAAGGGGGCCATCTGACACATACCAATAATGAGGCATGCTGTTTTTTCCCTGCTGTAAGAAGTACACTTGAGCCTTTTGTTTAGCTTATTAAACCTTGTTGTGTGGGGTTGGGGTTGGGTTGTTGTGAGGTCCAGGGCCTCCCAAGAGATACTTAACTTTTTAATTTGTGGCTAGAAATTGAATTTACCGTAGCATTCATACTTTTATAAGATGGGACCATGAAGCTTTACCATAAGACTATTGATCTCTGCGGTCAAAAACCTTTCTTTGTCACTTCGCTTTATGCTGTGAAGTGCCATTTGTCACAAGTTGTCACAAGAGCTGTCACATGTATTCTAACTTTTTATCTTTTAAGTCAGAAATACTTGTAAAGAAGAAGGCAGCTATTATCATGCTCACCTCAAGCACTGACTGGAACTTTATCACCTGCATTTTATTTAGTGTCAAAACAAAGACAGTACATTATGTATGTATGTATGTGCTTGTATTGATGAAGCCATGAATGATGCATTTTCTGGTTTTGAATTATGTAAGATAACTGTTATGTTATCTGTCTCTACATAAAATCCTATCAAAAGGCAAAAGTGACAAAATGTTTTGGAATAATGTCAACCTTTGCATTTGCCATTGGAACCAGCAAAGTTTTTCTAATTTCCAGATGTAATTTTGTATTTTGTTATGTGTTCTTCACATATGTGGTAAAATATTAATATATCTAGAAATATATTTTTGTATTTATTTATCATTTTGTTTGTTTATATATAGTGTCACCTAAAAAAAAAAATATATAAATAAAGAGTAAAGCACATAATTCTCTTAAAAGTACAGGTTAAGTAATTGAAAAAAAAATAGTTTGCCGTATGTTTATTAGTTCAAATTGTGAACATGAAGGACATTGTGCTCGATCTTTAGTTGCAGTGTCAAGAAGTTGTAGTTCATTATTAATTGATTTATTAATATGAATTGTGCCATGTGTGTCAACAGTGTTTTCATGATTCAGTTTTTTCTGAGAAACTTAAACTCAAAGGTTTGATGGTAACATATTTCACTCCATTCTCTTTATGTTGTTTGTTTGTTTTCCTTTCTTTCTTCCTCTCTCTCTCTTGCTCCTTCCCATACCTGGATGCATCTTGTTTTGTCATCCTCCTCTTCATCCTCCTCGCCCTCCTCTGTCCTCGCAGTTACAGGAAAGCCCTTTTTCGTTGTATCTAGTTTCTTTCACCGCTGGTTGTTTGGCTGGAAGGGTTGTCGTTTCTACGGCTGGGCGGGCTTCTTCTTCGGCTGCGGAAGCCTCTTCACGATGACTGTGGTCAGTCTGGACCGGTACCTCAAGATCTGCCATCTCAGTTATGGTACGTCAGGATTTCCTGAACATCTGTACTCCATCTACATCAATACAAACAAATCTTAAACAGATTTTTACCAGTAGCCCCAAATATGTATGTGTAGGCTTTGATTTGAATAAAACTTAGTAACTGTGTGCAACATAGACCCAAACCCATGACCCATCCAATATTAGTGTGGTATGTATCCAAGAACTGAGGCTGTGGTCAAAGTTAGAAAACAGGTTGAATTTAAGTTTAAAACTTGGATTTTTATTCTCTCTCAACACTATTCTTTTTCTTCACTTTTAGGCACATGGCTAAAACGCCATCATGCCTTCCTGTGCCTGGCCTTCGTGTGGCTGTATGCAGCTTTCTGGGCCACCATGCCCCTGATCGGCTGGGGAAGTTACGCCCCGGAACCCTTCGGAACCTCCTGCACATTGGACTGGTGGCTTGCACAGGCCTCTGTATCCGGTCAGAGCTTCGTCATGTCCATCCTTTTCTTCTGTCTCATCCTCCCTACAGGCGTCATTGTCTTCTCCTACGTCATGATCATCTTCAAGGTCAAGTCTTCTGCAAGGGAGATTTCCCACTTTGACGCCCGCTTCAGAAATAACCACAACCTTGAAATGAAACTCACAAAGGTTGGTCAGAGGTTGGAGAAACGGTGTGAGAACGAAAGACAGGAAAGACAAAGCAAATCTGCAGGGAAATGAAGGAGAAGAAGAAAACATTTCTGTAGTGCTCATAGAGGAATCTCACTAAGGACAAATCTGTCTCTATCACTTTGTGTCCTCAGGTGGCAATGCTGATCTGTGCAGGCTTCTTGATAGCCTGGATTCCTTATGCAGTTGTGTCAGTGGTGTCAGCATTTGGTGAACCAGACTCAGTCCCCATCGCTGTGTCTGTTGTTCCCACACTGCTGGCAAAGTCCTCAGCCATGTACAACCCAATCATCTACCAGATCGTGGAACTGAAACACTCCGCCACAGTGTCCTCCTGTTTTAGGTTCCTGAAGGAACGCAGGCATTTTAGAACGTCAAGGTAACGTCAATGGACAGTTTTATCTTTCTAGAAGTTATTCCTGTAAGGTTGCTGTGTCTGTTATAAAAATTAGGGTTACACAGCTAGTTGGATGTTTTAACTTATACAATGTTTGTTCCTATTTATTATATGTCCTTAGGGCACTTCCCTTTATTGCCGTTTTCCTGAGACTGGCAGGGTAAGGTAAAGTTCAGGTTAATGTATAAATAGAGGGATTTGAGAACAAAATGAGGCCTAGGGACAGGTCAGAGAGGTGACATCAAGATTGGGGACATACTGGCTACTCATTAGGTGATATGTTGAAGAAAGCTGTTTAAATGCATAGTATGCAAATTGACTGTTAACAATTCACAGGGGTTGAGACAGCCCATCTTCAGGAAAATGTATAAGAACCAACTGTTAACGCTCCTCTGGGAGCCTTTTTCTCTGTAACCCCTTTAGTGTGTTGCACTGTGAAACGCTCCTTCTTGTACAAGAATAATAAATTCAACTTAAACTTTGATGCTTTGAATCTGATTCTCCTTATTTAAGGGTTTCTCTTTAAAAAATTCCAGTAACAGTGTCTGTTCAAGAGGGGTGGATCGTTCTCTCTGTAGAACCCTTTTGGATTCTTTAAGAGCTTCATCAAAGAGCAAACCCTGTACCATGCTGTGCAAGACTTGCCAAAATGGCCAGTTCCATAAAGTTAGGTGTTTCTAACTAATATGAGTTGACTTAACTCTTAGCACCCAGCTGACACATTTCACTTCTCTGTGTTACACAATATTTGAGGCTGCATCACCAACCAAGAAAAATGGGCAACTCGACAGGTACTGCCCAGGTTTCTTCTGTGACAGTTAGAATATTGTAACTTTTTTGTTTCTGAATATACATAACTAAACTACAGTATTTACTGTAATCATAAGAGCCTGAGGGTGCCTCCTGTATTGGGAATGAAAGATGTCCATACAAAACCCATCCTGCGTTCCTTTACTTTATACAACCCAACTGATTACATTTGTAGATCTGCTCGTCACTGTAAATTGGCGATGAGGTCACGTTGGACCAGTAAATCAGCATGCTCCCTGAACACATGCTCCTCCCAAACCTCTGGCATTAGCCTCGAAATCCCACCAGGCACATCTCTGTCACATTGTGGCTGCGACACTGTTCCGGTCCGTCCTTGTTTACGTGCTTAGATTTGGTCATTTTCTTTGGTTCATGTGCTTCTAGATGTGTAAATGTGCTATGTAGGTAATTTGTTTCCCCTTTGACAGTTTTTATGACCACCAGTTTGCATGGGGTGGGAAATAAACACACACACACACAAAGACAAAGACAAAAGCTGAGGAAATTATTTTTGCTGTCAGGAAACAGGCGGATGATTTTTCTGCCTCTGGCGTTGAGATGGAAACTCAAGATAAGAAAGGCCACATGAATGATCAAACTATTATGATGTATCAGTGGACATAATTATGTTTTTTATAGATATAGATACAGTAACTGGAGTAAAAACTGTTTTGAAAATAAGTTTCAGTACTTTTAAAATGTACATTTACATTCTCTCCTCACAATTGTTTTTATACGTACAGGAATATTCCAAGATGGTGCACAAAAACTTCCTTAGGGTTCTACTTTTTCACACTGGAATCCACATTGGAGTTATTTGCTGACTGACTGGTGCTTCTTTTGTAATGTTTGCACGATATGGGAACTTCCCTTTGGGCTTGGGCGACATTTCAGACTGATTGTCCTGCACTAAAATCCCCTCACAAGCCAGTGCTGCTCCTGGGGGCTTGCACGCAACATTATGCTTCTTGTTTCCATCGGTCAAAGCTCAATGAAAACTTCAACAACCTTAATTAGTGTATTAGGAAAGTAACCATGGCAATGATGACATTGCTTGACAGACAGTTTGTCTGTTGTTCTAAAGTGTCCCTCTTCTGTAGAGTCTGATTTAATACAGTAATAATACAATAAAATAGTCTGCTATGTCTGGAGCAAAACCCAGTAAGGAGTATTTTATTTTTCAATATACCAACAATATCTGAATCCTGAGACTATGTAGTAGTAACACTTGAACGGAAAGGTAAGTGTGTCCACAGGATGTACTTAACGTCTGCAGTTGAGATCAGGGGCAAGAATTGCACTGCAGACATTACCCCTGTCTTTGATGACTCATAACTGCGTGTATCATCTTATATATCATATCGTATCATCATAGTGTATCATGTAGTAAATCAGTGAACAATGGAGTGAGGACTGTGATGTCGATGCGTCTATCAATCTGAATATTTGTATATACTTTTTTTTTTTTACAAATATTAGTAAGTCTCACCAATGTACTTGTCTCTTCCTGTTTTTGGTCTCTGCAGGTTCTACACTATCTCTGGCTCATTAAGGGACCCTCCACCAGCCAAAGAAGCTGACAGCGAGATGTGAGACAAGACACTTTAGACTTTGTGATCCTCTTACCTCTTCTGCTTTGGACAGTTTCCCTCGTTCCCTGTCCTCCGTGCCCTACACTTACACAATCACACGCTGCCTGTCACCTGCTATGACTTCATCAACCGTGGTGGTTTCAGAGTCTCGCTACTTGTTTTTGCACCCGCGCTGGGCATCTGTGCATAGTCTTTTTTCTAGTCTGTGCATTTCCCGCAGCTCCTCACCTCCCCTTCCTCGGAAACACATCATTTCCCTACGAGGTTTTCCTTAATCTGTGGAGCTGCATTGCCTTTACAGTGGTTATAACATACAAGTGACGTTTTGTGTGAGCTCTGTGACGCACTTTCTGCCAGTGCTATGAAACTACACTAATACAGCTCGAACTTTGCCATAAAAGTCACGTGTCATCTAGGACAGTGGTTCCCAACCTATGGGTCGCGACCCCATAATGGGGTCGCCAAAGATCCACGTGGGGTCGCGAAGCCCTCCTGATTTTGAGGGGTTTAATTTTTAATAACCACAATTTAATAACCATTATAAATAAATGACAAAGCATTTCATTATTATGTGAAAAAGCAACAACATTGAAGTACAACAATTAACATTTATTCTGTTTAAAGTAGCCTAACTAAAGTGACTAAAATTATTTTCCGCATATCACGTCACTGCCTCTCGTGCAGTCGCTGTTGCCTAGCAACTTACTGAGCTACGGGGAAAGATGGCTACGCGGCAGGTTGGAGAGACTGCGGAGGAATGTGTTAAAAAAAGAAAGAGAGGATACCAAGAAAGATTTATAGAGTTTGGGTTCGTAGAAGCAATGGATAAAGTTCGAGCTGAATGTATTTTTTGCCATGACAAACTGGCGAACAAAAGTTTGAAGCCCTGCAAGCTAAAACGACACCAGACCACAAAACATCCAGAGACGGTGGGAAAACCGAAGGAGTCTTTTCTAAGAAAAAAGGAGCTCCTTGTTGCCAACAAGCCACAATAGACAGAATGACAGGAAACGTTGAGAAGACACTCATCGAAAAGCTGAAGACCGATCAATTTTCCATCCAACTGGATGAAACAACCACCGTGTCCGAGGAAGCAATCCTCATCAGAGGGGGGGGGGGTCACCAAAGCTTACAATGGTAAAAATATGGGTCCCTGAAAATAAAGGTTGGGAACAACTGATCTAGGACATTTTGTGTATCAAAATTCCGTAAAACTGCAGCACAAACACTGAATTTATTTTCGACAAGCTGAACTGCAAATTAAAAGAGAAAACCATCACCCTGACATGAGTCGTATCAAATCTAGTTTGGGTGTACCAGTCAAGCTCTAAGTTGTATTTTTACTGTTTGTACACATTGTTGTCATTCATACTTCTTCACCTGTGGTTTGTACGATATACCAGAGATATACTCCAGAAGGCACTGAATCACTGTACTGCACACAAAGAAGTATTATGTGACTTTAATCAGGTAAGGTGAGACTTAAAAACATTGCATCGGAGACGAGGATTCTGAAGTGAGCGAAACCCTTCACAAGTAAACACACAAAGGATGGGTGCACTTTACATGTGCTCTTGCATTGTTACACACAGTCATTCTTTTGCAAATTGGGAGGCAGTTATTCCCAGATCATTTTTTAAAATCTATGTATTGTTGGTCTGTTGTCTGTTTTCATTTCTTGCCACAACCATAAGGTTTCCATGATGCGTTCAAGAACGAGTTTGACGTTTTGGAAAAATATGATGAGAGCGATAACTCTGCTACAACCAGCAAGGCAAGGGTCACATGACCAACGGGGGTAACAACCACAAGCAACCTACTTGAGTTTGCAGAAAGTGGAATATTCAGAATTTATATAATATATATATTTTTTGGAGTTCAAATTTAAATACTTTGTCAAGTCTCAATTTGTCATGAAGGTAAAAGTTGTGAAATAAATAAATAAACGTGGCAGCTTTATAGCATTTTTACCCTGGACAGAGATATTACTAGTTATATAAGAATACTGTGTTCACTGTTTTTTTAAAAGCATAACCACATAATATGCTAGCTATAGAAACGTTGCCTTCATGATGTGACTGTTGCTTCGCAGGTGGTAGCATTCAGTTGACTGATCTTCTCATGTATCTCTTGGCAAGAAAGTGAAGAGGTGTGTTTCCCAAATTATCAACTGATGATTTACTTGGGTAAATGTTTTCCATGTTGCACACACATGGGATCTCATTATTAAAAAATATTATTTTATTGATGTTTAATGTTCATGTATGCACATTTCTGGAATGAAGGCAAGTAATATATTTTTTAAATGGGCTTTGCTTATTGAAATGTGCTAATGTGAAGCTTTTTAAAATGTCATGTCACGGAAGAAGTTAGTAAAAGGATTGATGCTCACACACTCATGGGCTGGGTTAGCTGGAGTGAAGTTGGTGGAGTGGAAAGAATCCAGTCTGAAATCAAAGAGAAAGAGGCAGCATCAGGGTAAATTAAAGGACACTGGGGGCACTTAGTTTTTCCATTGAGGAAAGTGACTATAGTTGAGATGTGGCTATGGTTAAGGCTGCAGTACACTCCATCAGAACTGCCTGACAGATGTTTGACAGTGATCAAATGACAATTTCTGTAATGTTCCGAAACCAGTATTGCGACGTTCACACCCTCTACACGCTCTGATTTGCCAAATTATAGGTAAAAGAACGTGCTGAGTCATCCGTGGACATCATTTCTATGGCTACTGGGCTTGAAATGTGTTGCTTTAAGATTGTAATACTTTGAGGGGTTGAGCGATTTGGCATTTTATATGATGACGATATGATCAACTATCCGAAATGTTTCCTGAGCGAGAAATATTTTTGCAGTATTGGACTAACCAAACAGATTTCCATTATGGTTATTTATTGAAAAGGCTTTTACAAGAAAATGTATATGTATCAATGTGGTGATATAAAAATACTTTTACTGCAATAAAAGATTTTATCACACTCACATTGCTTAGCCTTTCTTTGAAACATGAATAAATATGGCAAATATGGGCCCGGCCTCCTGGTTTCAATATAAGATAGACTTTAATGATCCCACATCAGGGCTCATATACACAAGGTTCAATTATGTAAAATTAAGTAAAAATATATAGAAAAAGTTATGAAGTCATGCTGGTGTTGAAGAGTCTGACAGCTGTTGGAATGAAGGACCTGTGGTAGAGCTCTTTCATACGTGGTGGGAGTAGCAGGAGGAGTTGTTTGTGATAGCTGTCAGCTTTGCTGGCATCCTCCTCTGAAGATGTGAATCTTCTTAATTTTATTGAATGATATGAACTTTGCTAACAGCCGAACGTCAAGCAAGTTTAGCGACACAAGACATAGCATCCAGCTAATGTTACTTAGTAGTCCAACAGCAAGAAGCCCAGTTCTGCCTGTCCTTCAGCCTTTTATTTCACCAAGCTCTCACCAACTACTAAAAGTCAGTCCCAGATTTACTCCTGTCCTGCTTGCTCACTCTCTAAATTTCTCTTTGTAGATTCCTCTGTCTGTTTTAGCCTTTAAGCCTCTTCTTAGGTTTCACGCTGTCCATAAAATGTGATCCTGTTTCACCAAAATCAGTGAAGACATGCAGGCGGATGGGTTTGCCTTTTTCTGGGTCATGCATAACAAAGTAAATCACCCAGAACGCATTATTGAAAGGCCTGTCCCCAGCGCAACCACACTTCCTGCAACTGGCTGTATGCAGCCTGGGTGTTTGGGAGCCATTTGGCTGATTGAGTGTAATTTACAGAAGATTTGCAGGCGATCTACCAGAACTTGTTTACTACTCCATTATAACAGTCTGTGATTGAATGCAACATGCTTGACAGTCAGCACCAACATCTTTTTTTTCTGGAACTATGACACCAGTGAGGCTATGCTCCCTTGCTGTTGAAACATGGATGTCATTGTCTTGCTGAGCCTTTTGTAAACGTGCCACATTGAGCCTCTTGTTTGCTTCCACGTGTCACCACTCTGACGCTGACTGTCTTAAACACCTGACACCGACCTCTATTATGACTGCTTCCCGAGCAAATCAGACACTTCACGGATTCTCCAGCAACCTTTGACTGCCACCTATCCTTTAAGTCTCAATATGTAATTATTTCAATCATGTCACCATGCATAGCTACATTAATCTGGCAAAATGTTCACTCATGGTTTGCTGTAGGCTGCAATTTGATTCAAATATGTTCCCATTAAATGTGACCCCCCCACCCATTAAAACATTTCTTGCATGCCTGAGTACAAAACAACAAAAGACACATGACGGTTGGACCTGGAATATTCCCAAATTCAGTCCAGCTTTGGTCAGATGGTGTCACTTTAAGAAGATCTCTTACGCCGAGACAGATTTATAGCCATTTACAAAAATATGTAAAGCTGGTTCTTATTCTCAGAGGAGATCAATTGATTTAGTGTCAATAACTATTAAGAAAGAGCAACATTGTGATTTCTGTGGTCAACGTAGAAGAAACAATCTATACAGATAAATATAGTTCAAATATGTCATAACCTTGTAATTGCAAAAGACTAGTCTTTGCTGACCTGTCCATTAATTCTTCTCAAAATATAGAAAATATGTGCTCATGTAAAACCCCCTAAATTTCATAATTTCGGTCAATACTGTAAAAGGCCACAGTTTGTTCATAATAGGATTTTACAATCTATTATTTTACAAAGTAAACTTCACAAACCTTTTTTTTTAATGTACCTGGGCCTCCGTGGCTTGCTGCTTGCATCTAGATACTTTGTCAATAATTATAAATGTGTTAATTAATAATATTTTTTTAAAATATGGTGGGTCAGATAATGTAATTTCAGTCCGGTCTTTGCGTGGCACACTTTTACCTCAAATTTAGACTGATACAACTAATATCACACACATAGAAATATTACAAAGGGTGGGGGTTGCTCTAAAGAAAAAAAAAAGAAATGATTTATGAAATCATTTCACAGAATAAATATGTGAAATCCTGAAGTGTGGGTGGAGCGGCCTGTTGTTGGATGGTGGAGACTGCAATGACTTTCTTTGTTTGGCATCAAACTGAATCTCAGGTATTGGCTGTCGGTTGTTTGGGGTCTATCTCTGATCAATGAGGATGTATGGTGTGATAAATGTGTTGCACATTTATACAGTTTTTACAATTTATAATGTAAATGACTGTTGTTTCCCATCTTTGTGTACACATTCAATTACAGCTCATTGTTCTGATTTCGTACGTCACTTCTGTTCCACAAGCCACACAAACAGAATATTGTTGTGTATGAATATTTCTGACACAATACCTTACAAAGCCATGCCATTATTCATCTACAGTGAAAGACAATAGACTGTTCCACTAAAGGTTGGAGTGGATTTGCTGTTTTATATTTTATGATTACATCATTTTCTCTTTTCTCTTTCTCTGTCAGTTTGTTCATGCATTGACGTCACCTGAGGGTGAGTTCAGGGCCACCTCCTCAGTTCGTGTCACTCCATTGCACATCAGGATGACAGAGAATCGTAGTTTCAAAGAGTGTGGATGGTAGATGTTCCATATTTTTTCTTCTTCACTAAATCTCTAAGGCACAGAGGCAAAGTGCAGACCCATTAGTAATCTTTTGTTCACGTTGTGGGGTTTAATGTGCCGGTGGACCACCCGCAGACCCAGGAATAGGTTTGCGTATCCTGAACAAAAGTCAATATTTTCTTTCTATTATTTATTTTATCCTTTAGCTTTAGTTTGCACAGTTCCTGTGATTATGCTTAAGATATTCTGGGTGTGGCTCTGAGGAACAATTATCACACAGCACCTGTTTACTGACCTGTTATGCAAACTCAACAGTTACCCCATGTTTACATTTTGTCTGTATGAATTTAGTATGATGTACATTTTCATTTGATGTACATTAATTTTAAAACGCTCATTTGATTTGCGACGTACGCCCTGGATGCACAGGAGGTTTTTGTCTGACACTTTTTTTTCACTGTGTGAAAAACCACTGACTGTTGAAAATGGTGACAACCTGACAGTAGTACTCTGCTACATCTTCATCCACTGATGGTCAGAGTGAAGTCAGTCTTTAAACCACTGCTTGGAAAACAAGATGGCGGCGCGCACAGACGCAGTGGCCCGGAGCACTAACCTCTGTATTAGTTTTTACATCTCTCTGGTGATAATATATACCTGCCAGTTGGACACTTTATTCTTTCGGAGATCATCAGACCACAACTGTGGGCGTTTAACACCATCCGGCCTTACAGACTCCGCCCCAAACTCCACTAACTAGGACTCAACGCCAGTGTGCAACTGGACAGTGGACTTCCTCACAAATCGCACACAGAGGGTCAGAGTGGGCAACAGCATCTCCTCCACTCTCTGCATCAACACCGGCACCCCCCAGGGGTGTGTGCTTAGCCCTCTACTTTACACCCTCTTCACATATAATTGCTCAGCCTCTTCCCCCTCAAACCTCATCGTCAAGTTTGCTGACGACACCACTGTCCTAGGACTTATTACAGGCGACGATGAGAGGGACTACAGGACAGAGGTGCAACATCTTGCGTCATGGTGCGACAGCAACAACCTGGCCCTGAACATCAAAAAGACAAAAGAAATGATAGTGGACTTCTGCAGAAACCGTCCCATAAACCACAGACCCCTCTCCATTGGTTCAGAGGTGGTGGAGAGGGTCAGCAGTTATAAATTCCTGGGGGTGACCATGGCAGAGGACCTGTCCTGGGGCAGTCACAAAAGCTCAACAACGTCTCTTTTACCTAAGGAAGCTAAGTAGCTACTCTCCAGGCCACTGCTTTTACAACAGTGCCATCAGCAGCGTTCTGGTGTATGGGTTCCTGGCGTGGTTTTCAAGCTCCTCCATAGCAGACCAGCAGGCACTCCAGCGTGTGGTGAAAACAGCAGGGAATATCACTGGGATGCCTCTCCCAGAGATCAGTACCATCTACACCACACGCTGTCTTCGAAGAGTACAAAACATCCTGCATGACTGCCACCATCCTGCCAATCATCTGTACCAACTGCTGCCCTCAGGAAGAAGATACAGGTCCATTCAGACCTGGACTAAAAGGCTGGCCAACAGTCTGTACCCCAATGCAATAAGACTGTTAAACTCACAAGGGCAGCTAGGATAACTGCTTGTTCATATTATGGTATCTTGGGGCTATTTAGGGCCAATCCCATTTCACCCCTTCGCCTTACCCCTTACCCCTACCCCTCCCTTTTGCGCGTTCCCGTGAAGGGGTAGGGCTATCCCAATTCTCCTTAACACGAAGGCGTAGGGGTAGGGGATTGGCTTAGAACCCCTCCAAAGTGAGCGGTTGAGGCAGGCTGACTCCGAATGGAGAGCTACGAAACATTTCCCATAACACAACGCGGCATTGTCAACGACAACACAACCGAATTTAATGGCGGCAACATCTCCCAACGGACATAAATGTATCAACAGTTATAAATAGTTATTTACGAAAAACAATACATTTATGTCCGTTGGGAGATGTCGCCGCCATTAAATTCGGTTGTAAAGTGTTGTATAAAGTTTGACATTGTCACAATGTGTAGTGGTGAGATTCTCCATAAAACGTAGGTGGGGGAATCTTTTAGACAGATGTACAACTATGTATGTCAAAATGTGACTAATTCTAAACACTCTTTAAATCTATATAACATGACGTAGTTTATTCTTTTAAAAACAGGAAGTGCTGATGCTGAGTTTGTTAAGCTCAAAGTCAGAGGTGGAGGAAACAGAAGTGGATGTTATTAAGTTTTGACCTTTTAAGAGTTTGACAGGAAATATGTTTGTATAAATGACTGACTATGTAAACTGTATTTTATTTTAAACAGTATAAAATAAAATACAAATTGTTTTTTTTATTGATTTTGTTCTTTAAAATTGGATTCATTTATTTCCAATCTAGTTTCATATCTTTCGGGTCATGTTAGAACTCTACATGAGAGGTTTCTTAAGTGTTACTGAGTGACTGGTGGAGCAGAGACAACATCTGACAGGATCTCCTGTGGTCCTTGTCCTGTAATCTGTTTGGTGTCTCCTAGGTGGTGTCCGTTCAAACCTGAGGGTGCTGCCCCCCTCCAGTAGGGAGCTGTGGCAGGAGAAAGCCTCTACAAGGGCTTCCCCTCACACTGGACCTTTAACAGAATTAACATCATATTTCATCTTCAAACATAAATAAAGGACATTTGAAAGTGAACTAGCGGATTCAGACACAAGCTTTCTGTCATACATCCTCTTTCCTTTCTGCCCATGAGAAGATCCTTTCGCTGCTTCAACAATGACTGTTTTTATCACTTTCATTTAGACTTCATCTGCTTCTCTGCTTTTCTTTACCCACTTTCTTCTCTCACAGACAACACTGCTGTGTGAGAACACACAAGCAATTGATCACTTGACCCGATTCCCAGGGTTTCCAAGGGACTTCTTGTACTTCTTATTGCTTCCTTTGAGCCTATTTATGTAAATTCTCATAACCTTCCATGTTAATAAATTGTGTTCTCTAATTCTGTTTTATAATTGCAATCACTATTGCCCTTGTTTGAATACATACGCAGACCTGCAATTAGGATAATGAAAGGTATGATTTACAAGGACATTTGGGATGTGGTTAGAGGTCAGCTGCTTGTGATTTCCCCCATGTGGGTGACTGTATAATGAGGTTCAGTTTGTTTCGGCTGTCTTGAATGGTGCTGTCCTTCAAACTCTGTACATAATAAACACTGGAGCCAAGTTTCCATCTAAATTTAACACATATTTCCAGAAAATCTGCCAAATAAAGTATGTCTTCCTGCCACAGTCCAAAGACATGCAGGTTAATTGGTGACTCTCAAATGCCTGTATATGTGAATGGTTATTTGTGTCAGCCCTGTGATGAACTGGTGACCTGAACTGGGCAGAAAAGCACTATGTTTTTATGGTGATAAAGTCCTGAGTTTGAAGCCCCTGACCTTTCCTCAGGATGCTAGATGTGATTGTAAGTGTCACTCAATATGTGATGGACTGTGACAAACTGTCTCTCACCCCAGATATGCTGGGATAGACTCCAAACCCTGTGACCATGTAAACAGATGGATGGAAGTGCCTAATACGCTGTAACACATTATTTATAGGAGGTGAATGTGTGTTGGGCTTTGCAGGTGCTCATGTCATGATTATACAAGAATAACTCTGGAACTCATTACCACCCACACTCAGAAACACAGACTCTTTCACCCTCTTCAAATCCCAACTTAAAACATACCTGTTCACAACCGCCTATCCACCATGACATCATCTCTGCATGCACATTTTCTCCTTTCTTGTTTTCATTGATTTTGATTTTATTGATGTTGTTTGTTTTATGCTGTTTTTAAATGTGATGTGTACGGTGACCTTGAGTGTCAGAAAGGCGCCTTCAAATAAAATTTATTATTATTATTATTCTCATAGCTGTGCATCAAGCCAGACAGCAAGCAGGCCATTGAGGTGTCTGCACAGTTACATCCTAATGCTATTACTATTACATACGTATGGTTTACATTGAGATAATTGTTTGTGTCGCTAGCTGTTATTTTGGTCCATCCTGACTTTAAGGTTATTTGGATATTTGGATGGGGAATTTCTTTATACCAAAGAACCAAGGAGCTGTCAGGGGTGTTGATGATTGAGTTGTAATATATGTTAAAAGAGTCATGTAAGAAAGAGTATATCAAGTCCCATACTGTGCTTTTCCCTGTGTGTGTGTTTCCTTTGACGTGCTTAAGGGAGAGATTTCAGGTCAAAGGTTAAGAGCAAATTGTTGGGTCATCCTGGGAGAGGGGCCTATCTTTTCTTTTGTCCCTATCTTATACTGATTTATACTATTGTTTATTTAGACTGCATGTATTGTATTGTATAACCTCCACAGTATATAAGGGCTTGTCCCGCATAGTTCAAGAGAGTCTCATTATTCAGAGGCTCTCCAAGTAACGTTTTAACTTGTTACAATACTGAACTTATTGTAATAAATTTGTTACAACTAAGATAAAACTGGAGAAAGAGGCAAACAGCAAGCCCTTTTCTTTCCAAAACTTAAGCAGTTCTTTTTACAAACCAAATGGAAGCCTCCATGACTCTGAAATGAAGAGCCAAAACCAAAAACTGCAGTTGCTCAAACATACACTTGGTGCTTGATGTCTTTTTCAGTCATTTTTAGATTAGGTTAGACAAAAGACAGGCCTGATGAGATGGCAGCAGCCGGAGCTGCCACACTCTGAACTTTAGTAGAACTTTAGAGAATAGAGCAGGCACAGTATACTACTGTATTTTTGTAATTGCAAATTTACTGTACTACACTACATGCAGCTGTTTCAATAGATTTTTGTAAACTTCATCACTCTATGTATTGTACTGCATGAATATTTTTTGTAACTGCACATCTACTTTTTGTAGAATTGCGATAAACAAATTGTCTGGCCCTGAACATTGTGCTTTCCATTTGTTTACAGCACTGACTGCTCAATCGATTTTGACTGGTTGCAGGTTCATATCAACAAAGACCAAGAATGACAGTATCACAGAGACAAAGGACAAGTTTGTAAGATGTACAAGGAGGAGTAGTCATTTCTGATCAGTTTTGAGCTGCTATGATAGAAGATGTTTTCGTTAATCAAAAGACAATGATGGAAAAATATGAAATTTGTTTTCAGATTAAAAATGTACTTCTCCCTGTGAACTATATGTCTTGAACAATGTGTTTTCTATTTTTTGGTGTATTGTTTACTGGCTGTAATAAAAAACTGTAATACGTAAATATTACCAGGAACTATTGGCAGCAGTAAGTAATATGTCACCGACAATATGTTCTGTTTCCAACAGGGTTGGTAATCAGGCATACATTTAAAGCTGGAGAACTAACACATGTAAGCATATTTTTATGTTGCAAATCTATTTTTGTTCCATCTCAGCATGACACCACAGTGACAAACAGCTCTCAAAACATGCTGTTCGAGTTTAACATATGCTCACAGTTTACCTAATGGAAACACACACAACTTATTTTGTTCTGCTGTATATTTTGTATTTTGTACATTTTCAGTATATTTTCAGAGTCTTGTATTAGTCATTTTTTTTTATAAGTTCAAAGTAAATAATCTAAATACTTCTTCCATTGCATATCAGCATGAGATGCATGTGCAAGTGGTATAGAAGCCAGTCAATATTATTTCATTTTTATTTCTTTTTATGTCATACCACTAATTGGTCTGCGAGGGAAAACCTAGCCGGTGTCGGTCTCCTTTGCTCCAGCCAGCATTGGTCTCCTCTCCTCGAGTCGCCGTTGGTCCTCTCTCCTCTCCTGGGCTGACGCAAGCGCTGAACGGTCTTCACAAGGCTCTTGAAAAACAGGAAAATTTCTTCCTGATGGAAGAGCACATGTTGCTGGCAGAGGCAGCTATCCGCCTGATGACTGGAGACTGCACTGTTTGGCCTATCTCGGGTTCATCTGTACTCAAACGGCCTGTGGAGAAAGCAAAACAAGATAAATATACATTTCTTCTTGGACCTAGTAAATACATAACACAACAATTTGTGAATGAAAAGCTGACATTTGCTTGTCAGTACATGTTCTGAAGTAAATGCAATGAACTAAAACAGACAGTGTGCCAATGTAAACTTAAGATAGTTAAATCCATGCAGGGTTTTAAACTGTAACAATGAACTAAATTAGACCCTTTAACTTACTGTTTTCTTTGTCACTGAGTTGAGAGGTGACTGGCGTGATGGGGGAAGTTTTATTGCAACACAGCTTTTTACACTTCTTGAAGAAACTGCGGATCCTTTTATTGGCTGTCAGCTTATTATTATTGAAACTGGGACCCTGGGATGTCAATACCATGCCCTCTCACAAGAAAATTTTATATGTGCTGTAGGTGCCGTAAGAAAAAAGTGAACTCGGGCCAGGTGATGTTATTGGTCGATTGTCTCCTCCTTCAACTACATGGCTATACTCAAAGGTCAGAGAGTCATCGTCTGAAGTGTATGGATCATCAGAATTCACTGGTGTGAGTAGTGCTGACCACAGGAGAATCTGTAGAGCACAACGATAAATAACTTCCTCTGTCCTCATGTAAAGAGCGTGAGCGACAAGGCCTGAGTTTGCGTAGATCCCTCTCCGTAGCTCTCTATAGATCACTGTGTTGCACAAACGTGTTCCGGCTGGCAGTATCGTAATCGGGTAGTCACGCCCCATCATCACCACACTGAAGAGTCTGTCTGTGATTCCTTTTGGCTTAACTTTGTCCTCTAGCTCTAGCGCTTCCTTTGACTGGTTGCTTTTTAAAAATGTTTCTATCAGGTTGTCAGTAATTTCCCTAATAGAATCCATCTTGTCGAAATCTAAATAAGGAGATTTGTTGATCCATGTGGCAGTTATCATAATTTGGCTGTCAGGTATAGGTGATTCACTCTCATCTATAGTCAACATTTGTATGTTTCTGCCAACCCTAAGAAGAAAGTCTCCATGGTTGCTTGAGGTAATTGGGAAGTATGGCATTTCAGCTCTTCTCCGTAGAACATTCACAATGTGAGTGATGTAAGTCCTTACAAGTTGGCTCAACATCATAACAGTGTTACATGGAAAAAAGACCCCAGGGGACAGTTTATGTCTCATTCCAGCTAACTGATGACCTCTAGTTAGGATGTTGATAAGCTCAAAAGCCATATTCTTGAGATCACTAATGGAAGTGTAACAGCCGCTAACATAAAACACTGGATTTCTGAACGCTGTGTCTGTGCGGTTGAAGCCGAGATTGAGTCAACCGTTTTTGAAATGTGCCTCCGAAGCAACTGGGAGAACACCTGGGTGTCTGCAATGTCCTGCACTTTAATCTGCATGCACTCAGCCAGGGCCTGTTCAATAGAATCCCCCAGATAGTTGTGGATACGGCCCTCAGTTAGATCAAGGACGGTTGGAGAAAAGGTGCCGTAGATCTTCATGTATCTGTAGACTTGTGGCATCACGACATCCAGGAAGGCCTCTGCAAGAGTCTGGACAATATCCATGCACAGATTTCCTACCCAGGTTGTCAGTTCATAGCTCGTCACACTGACTGACATTAAGTCCCAATGCCTGTAAGAAAAGTGAATTAAGTAAACTTCTGCATTCACATATTTACACAGTGGAGTTTTGTCACAAATGTCTCTAACTGCCATGTTGTCACTTTTGTAAGAACAACATGGCCATGTCCTCAAGAGAATACGTGTAAATACTGTAATATTTTTAATTGCAGAAACTTACAATGCTGTAAGCTGTATCAAACATTCACCGATGATTAAACGGACATCGTCCAGATCAGCATGCGGCAGATCAATATGCAGAGTATCAGGCATCTGCATTGATCTGGCAGAACACCCTGCTTTGCTCTGTGCTGGTTGTTCCGACATGGGGATTTTTCTCAGCAGTTGATGAAATCTGAAAGGAAGCAAAGAGACCAAAAAAATAAATAAACATTTGCATTGAACTGAACATCTGTGCAAAAGTGGTATTTGTTGAGGCTTGCACAGTAGCGGGAGTGTGTAGGGTCTTTGAATAAATACTGGAAAATATCAATATCATGCAAAATATGCAGTTATAATAAAGTGTTACGAAAACATGGATCCTAGTACAAATGATGAAGGAAGTCTGTCATGTGGATTTCTGTGATTATTATCCATTGTCCAGTATCCATTATCCATGTACTTTTTTCGTTGGTTCAGATAATGTCTAAATCAAAAGGTTTTTTTGTATGATATGTGTCAGCATCATGTTTACAGCTACTAATTTCAAGCAAAAAACAAATAATGATTTAAAAACACATCAATTTAAGGTATTTTCCCAGTGTACCTAGTCAACGTCAAAACCTAAATACATGTAATCTACCTTGTTGTGTCTTGAAGAATCGATGGTCCTATTGTTTTCTGAAGAAACAGGTGAACGCTCTCTGACTCGACACTTGAATGAACCTCAAACCAAAAGAAAGTCTGTCCTATGTTGTCAACAGTTCTAGAATTTTGTCTGTGGCAACTGGAAATGTTTCATAATATTATACAAATTACGAAGTGTGTGTTTTGTTACTATGTATTAGTTAATCTATTTCTCTCTCTCCCGCTCGTCCACTCACACCACACCTCTGATGAACAGTTTGGCTTGTTCCTCTTCATTTCCTGTTGTTGAGTGTGGAGCTGCGTTCACACACAGAGGTGTTCAAGCCTGCTGTGTACTGTTGTGAAAACCTCCAAACTGTTGTAAATTGTTGTTAGTAACTAGATATGTTACACTGCCAATTCAGATTAACATAAAGCATAAACCTTGCACACCCTTCAGTGTCACGGTCAATACCTTCACTAACTGTGAGCTTATGAAGCATCCATCCTTTGCTATAACCTGCTAATATGAGTAGACAGGAAGGAGAGCGTTTGCGACAGGTGGCCTATATTTTATTCTGATGTTGATAATGATAGTCATCTTTTCAACAGGTGGTCCACATTTCTATATCCTGCATGAAATAACGCACAAGGGGAAGTATCTAAAGTAAAAATCTTTTGTAGTCCATCTTTTGAACATTATGAAAAGCCGTTTGAGCATTTATTCAATATCCTTGATATCGGACTTAAGGTCCATGTACTAGTAAGCTTTTTGTCCTCACTAGTAAGACGATATTTCGCACTAGTAGAACTACTAGAGCACACTAGTAGAACGACTGTGTCTTACTAGTAACGTTTTTTACACTACTAGTGCCACTTTTGGCCTACTACTTCGCAATCAAACCCTACTGTGTAAACTACTGTGCTGCACTAGTAACACTACTACGCCCTACTAGTAGGCATGTGTCATGCACTAGTAGCCTCCTGGACCCTACTAGTAGCACCAAAATGCCCACTAGTACTACTAGTAAGTACAAAAATGCCCACTAGTAGTACTAGTAACGTATATTTTACCTTATTAGTACTAATAGTAACAGTGAGAATGCCCACTAGTAGTACTAGTAACATCAAAAATGCTCACTAGTGACAGATATTTTTTTCTTACTAGTGAGCCTCCGAACCCAACATGTAAGGAGTTTGGCTGCACTAGTATGACACAATACACTACTAGTGCGCAACTAGCCCGCTACTAGTGCGCAATTGCACACTACTGGTGCGCAACTTCATTCAACTAGTAAGACATTTCTGTAACATGTAAGACATTTCTGCACACTAGTAGGACAACTTTGGCGTACTAGTAGGACAACTACATCTTACTAGTGAAGCAAAACTGTGCACTAGTTGGCAACTGTGCGCTACTAGTACTACTAGTGACACAATAAAATTCTACTAGTTAACATCTACCGCCTCACTAGTAGTACTAGTAGTGTGCAGATGTCAACTAGTGCACAATTTTGCTTCACTAGTAAGATGTAGTTGTCCTACTAGTACGCCAAAGTTGTCCTACTAGTGTATAGAAATGTCTTACATGTTACAGAAATGTCTTACTAGTTGAATGAAGTTGCACACCAGTAGTGTGCAATTGCGCACTAGTAGCGCGCTAGTTGCGCACTAGTAGTGTATTGTGTCATACTAGTACAACCAAACTCCTTACATGTTAGGTCTGGAGGCTCACTAGTAAGACAAACTTTGTTCTACTAGTTATACTAGTAAGAAAAAAAATATATGTCACTTGTAACACTAGTGAGCATTTTTGATGTCACTAGTACTACTAGTAAGGTGCAAAAGTCCCACTAGTGCTACTAGTGGATATTTTGCCACTTACTAGTGCTACTAGTACGCATCTTGGCCCTTACTAGTGCTACTAGTAGACATTTTGGTCATTACTAGTACTACTAGTAGACACTTTGCCCTCTACTAGTGGTACTAGTAAGATCGTGATATCTCACTAGTAGCACTAGTGGGACTTTTGCACCTTACTAGTAGTACTAGTAGACATTCTGGCCGACACTAGTAGTACTAGTAAGGTCACAAATGCTGTACTAGTACTACTAGTGGACAGTTTGGTACATATTAATAGTACTAGTAACATCGTAATAGTCTCACTAGTGTTACTAGTGGACATCCTTCCCATTACTTGTGTACATGTAAGTTGCAAGATGCAGTCCACTAGTAGTACTAGTGGACTGCATGCAAATGAAGAAGGTGGGACATGGATTTTGATTGGTGAATGTTCAAACTGTGTGCTTGAGGCCTTAAAGGGGCAGCTCTGAATACCAGAGTGTTTAACAGCAGTCATTTTGGAAGAAGTGTCAACTTATTTTGTATTATTATAAAATGAAAATGACCTAAAATCATTTTAAATATTAAAATGGTTATTAATTAGTTCATTTGTTTATTTTTCTTTTGTATTTTTTGTTTATTCATGTTTATTACATATTATACTACTTACAAATCAATATCAATTTTATCTCCATTTGTAGGAATTAAAATATTTTAAGCTAATCTAGAGATAGATAGACAGATAGATAGATACTTAGTGGCTAATATGCCCAGAATTATTATTTTAATACTTTTTGTCCCCAAGGCCGCGGACCAGTACCCGGCCGTGGAGCAATTGTTATCGGGCCGCACGAGTCTGGACGATGGTTTATTTTGAAAATGCCGGTACGTCATACCCACATAACAAGCCCGCACTGCATAATATCGAGGCAATGAAGCCGTCAAAACAGCCTCGCGTATCGTATTTTGAAGGGATATTTAAATGTTACCATAGCAACAAACAACCCCCCAATGATTAAATTGTGTTATTTATTTACATCACAAGATGATAACTTAATTGTTGTAATTGTTACAGTTATACAGCTACATGCACACAGACTGAAATCAGATGCTGTTGTTTCAGCTGTTATGGGGTTTATTTTGATGGAACACACATATCTGTTGGACATAAAAAGTAGAGACGGGCATGCCGGTGCCTCCCCCAGATCCACCCTGCCCCGCTTATTTATTCTGCAGCCCACAAGCCAAGACAGCCGTGGATCAGTGGTTCTGGGGAGTAGAGTTATGCACTCCTCGTACACGGAGCATAAAGTGTCCATAACGCACGAAATACACACTAAAGACAGGTAAAACCATGCTTGCCTTTAAATAGATTATATTCTGCAGCCCACAAGCCAAGACAGCCATGGATCAGTGGTTCTGGGGAGCCGGGATGAAGCCATCTTTTTTGGCCGCTCGAGGTGCGCCATCCCCGGCTAGAAGCAGAGGGACGGTCCGCATAGAGGAATGGAGCCCTCCGTGTCCGGCGTACACAATCCTCTGTGATATCCGTGATATCAGTGCAAAGTGTCTACTAGTAGTACTAGTAATGGCCAAAATGTCCACTAGTAGCACTAGTAAGGGCCAAAATGCGTACTAGTAGCACTAGTAAGTGACAAAATGTCCACTAGTAGCACTAGTGGGACTTTTGCACCTTACTAGTAGTACTAGTGACTTAAAAAATGCTTGATATCACTGATATCACGGATATCCGTGATATCAGTGATATCCGTGATATCAGTGCAAAGTGTCTACTAGTAGTACTAGTAATGGCCAAAATGTCCACTAGTAGCACTAGTAAGTGGCAAAATATCCACTAGTAGCACTAGTGGGACTTTTGCACCTTACTAGTAGTACTAGTGACATCATAAATGCTTGATATCCGTGATATCCGTGATATCAGTGCAAAGTGTCTACTAGTAGTACTAGTAATGGCCAAAATGTCCACTAGTAGCACTAGTAAGGGCCAAGATGCGTACTAGTAGCACTAGTAAGTGACAAAATGTCCACTAGTAGCACTAGTGGGACTTTTGCACCTTACTAGTAGTACTAGTGACATCAAAAATGCTTGATATCACTGATATCACGGATATCCGTGATATCAGTGATATCCGTGATATCAGTGCAAAGTGTCTACTAGTAGTACTAGTAATGGCCAAAATGTCCACTAGTAGTACTAGTAATGGCCAAAATGTCCACTAGTAGCACTAGTGGGACTTTTGCACCTTACTAGTAGTACTAGTGACATCAAAAATGCTTGATATCACTGATATCACGGATATCACTGTCTACAGCGCTTCGTAAGGTAAAGCGTGTGAACGCCTCCATGGTGCGTTCATGCGCACCTCGTAAACTAAGCTATATTGAAGTTGCTTTCTAATTCTTACTGTAATTAATCTATGTCATTTGTTGAAATACATACATTTGTCATTACACATTATACATTTTTATACATTATACATTTTTAATGATAAAAACAAAATGATAAAACAAAATTATTGAAGCAAAACCAATCGCCCATTTAGAATCCCATTCATTTCTGCATAGTCAGATTTTAAAAACTCATAATTCATCATTCATAATAAATAAATTAGCAAAACATATCAATTTTTTTTCTGAAAACTTCTCGTTCTACATGTCCCCAGCTACCTGTGTGGAGATTTTCAAGTTATTTTACTGTATCATTTTCTAATAATCTGATGTTGACATCACACCCAAAACAGAATGTATAGCTACAGAGGCAGATTTTAAAAATAAATTACCAAAATGAATCAAATTGTTTTCTACAAACTCCACTGGATTCTTGTTCTACGTGTCCCCAGCTACCTCTGTAAAGATTTTCAAGTTATTTTACTGTACCGTTTTCTAATAATCAGTACATTTATTCGAGACTTTGTCTGGGGACATCCCCTCATCTGGACCTCCCACTCTCCTTCTTTCCTTTTCTAGAATTGGGCTTCATATCATCATTTTTGCTTTTCACTCACTTGATGTCCTTGTGTTTTTATTGTGTGTGTGTGTGAGTGTGCGTGTGTGAGAGAGAGAGAGAGACCATATTACTTAGTACATCCAGCCAACCCTGCAGCAGCCCAAATCAAATGGTCATCCCCCAACTAGTTTGATTTTTTTGTATACCTGCATGTTATCAGTCAGTGTTGTCATTGGCAGTCAGTCATCGTTGTTATTTGTGATTCTGTATGTGTTCCTCACGCTTGTATGTCCTTTGTTGTTGTTGTTGTTGTTGCAGTGAGCAGCATAAAAAGTAAGGATGCTAACTCAAAACTGTCCAGTTAAGATTTTTTTATCGTTAATAATCATTTAGTCTTCACTCCTTTTTTGCTATAATGAAACAAATCCTAAACACCTGGTTTCAAAATTGGTAGCATTATTTTCTAAATTCTCAGAAGTGTCAACAAACCACATCAAGTCTGCTTGGGAGGCAGAACTGGGTTCCAGACCTAGATCTGCCTCCCATCAGGTGTGGAAGGAAGGGATGGAAAGAATCCACTCTGGTTCAGTCAGTGCCAGATTGCAGCTGATTCAATATAAAACCATGCACAGATTACATTACTTCAAAGAAAAGATGAGCAAAATGTATCCTGATGTTGTGCGATTTGCGACAGGTGCAACCAAGAAATAGGGAATGTTTTGGTTCTGTTCTAAGAGTCCTTTGTGGCAACAAATCTATTCATGGTATTGTAATGTTTATGATGTACAGTTTTTGTTCTGCTTGGTTGCTCTGTGCAGAAGACCATTGGATTTGGCACATTTGTGGCCAGTCAACCAACACTCTCAGCTTTTTCAGATGGCTCAGGTTTCTGGGATACAGCTTGAGAGGCTTTGCAGCAATCTGACAGCCCCATTATTGATCACATCAACTGCTCCAGCTTGTTGCGCTTACATATATACATGCGTATAATGCATGTATAATAATTATATGGAGACACTTTTATATATTTCATTTAACTGTTGTAGAGGTTATATATATATATATATATATATATATATATATATATATATATATATATATATATATATATATATGTATATGTGTGTGTGTGTGTGTGTGTGTGTGTGTGTGTGTGTGTGTGTGTGTGTGTGCGTGTATGTGTATTGTAGTATACAGTTCAACTTTGAAATAAAAAATAACAATCTATACGAGTGTATAGGTGAATATACCATGAAGCCGTTACGAGATGCACATGAATGCACCATGAAACCACTCAAGTTGTTAATCGTGTTTGGAATGCACTGGATGTTGCAAGAAGAGAACTGGCAATGCACAGGGATGAAAACTTGCTGACTGATACAAGAAATGCATTTCGGAGGCGAAGACGAGCTGGTCGGATGTCAGGTAAGTTAAAGTTGGCTGTTTTGGGGATTCTCAAATTAGCATTGTCATCAGACTGTTAAATAAAGTATACTGACTTAATTAACTATTGTTCTTCTGCGTGTTTTTTTAATGGCAGTTTTTTTTATTTTTATTGCATTTTTTAGTGCCTGCGACACGAGGCACCTACTCCCATATCAGGGCCGGTCCTAGCTATGGACAATGTGGGCGGCCGCCGAAAATGAAAAAAAACCTCGCGAATTTTCGATAGCGCTCATCAAGTTAGCGAAGCGGACGCGAGGTAGAGAACGAGGTAGAGGGGGGCGCCGGACAGACTGATCAGGGCGCGCGGCACATCCAGGGGCTCACGAGAAAATCTCCGTCCCGGGGGTGGGGGGGTGCCGTCACCTACAGAGTAGGCGTCGGTAGGTGCCGGTTCGGGCTGCATTAATCGGCGAAAAAGGGCAGAAATGAATAATAACTAGAAAATTCCCGCGGACATTTTGGAAGTGCCGAGTGGGCTGTTGCCGGGGTTCTGTAGTGAAAAAGCACATCTCAAATAGTAATATTTAACATGTTTATTTACACACATGACCACCTAGCGCTAACGCGCTAGCCACTAATTCTAGCATATGTTGCAAATGTTAGCAAATGTCATGTTTTGAAAACAATGTGCAGAAGGTTTGTATAAGGTCAATATATTAGTAATGTCCTAAATGAGCTGAATCTTGTGATATATTTTTTTATTTCTGAAGTACAAAATATGTGGAAGTTGCTTGCTAATTTTGTACTACAGAAATAAAAATTATATCATTACTTGCTAATAAGTCCAAGGTTCTGGCTAAAATTCAGGCTAACACAATGAATGAACTAAGAGCAGCAGTTGGCAGAAGCCGGATGTATATTATTCCCCAGACCAGCATCACACTGCCATTGGAGGTGAGTTTTTGTTGTTACAACACTCCTTTTGAATATTACCACATGTATAACAGTTACAGTTCAGGCAGTTTGTTTTTTCATCCAGATGTCAGAAGCTGAAAGGACTTGTGCCCTCCCAGAAACATCTACTTCAGATGGATGTGAGGCAGTTCCACAGTCTTCACCGGCTTCATCATCAACATCACTGATGAGCACACCCATTGCCTCATCGTTAGCCATCAGCGCTGCACCCTCATCCGTTGCCCCCCCAGCCATTTTGCCAGGTCCATCCCAGTCGGGTGCATCATCAGCCTGCACAGTTCTGCCCTCACCTGCTGTCCCCCAGTGCACACCTACACCCAACAGTCATGCAAGTCCCCAGTCTTCTCCTCTCGCTACCACTTCCCTCTCTTCAGTGATGGACACTAATGTAACATCACCAGTGATAGACTTGAACCCATCACTCGTAAGTTATAAAAAACATTTTAGTATGTACTTTTGATCATTCAGACTGAAGTGAACATTTTTTTAATGTGGAGTAATCTTTATTACAAAGTCATCCTTTCAAGTTTAAAAGCTAAGCTTAGTAAAAGACAGCTGGATTTAAATGGTATCTCTTGTCAATCAACAGGAGACAAGTTTGGATTCTGCACAGTGGCTGAATGCAGGCACCCCAGAGGTAAAGTTTAGCATGACATTATGTTGTGTGTTTTTGTAATGCAGCATTGAGTATGTTTTGCAAATACTGGTATATTTACACATTATCATCTCATGCAACATTTTACTTTTAAGGTCTTCTACAGAAGGTCACGTTTGGAACCACTTAACAGGTATTTAGGGGGTTTACAAACTGCAGGAATTTGTGACACCACTTTTATTTACACCCATGAATAGCCTCAATACCCAATAATTACATCAACTTTACACTGAATGTCAGAATACATCAGTAGATTAATCCCAGTACAGTACTAGTGTTATGCAAAAAAAAAAAGTTTGATTTCAAAATAGTTTGACATGTTATATGTAAAACTGTAAATCTGTTTTTTTAGGGTTCCTGACAATGACTTTATCATTGATGATTCTGAAGATGGGGAGGAGGACGACATGTTTGACATTTCTTCAGAAAATGGGGTTATTCCATTGGTAGGTTTTCATTTTTGCTCAGTAAACACTGAGAATAACACTGGGAAAATATTTTTGTCGAGAGTTGTTCATGACTATGCATTTTGCATATTGTAAATGAAATTAATTGGATATTTAATGGTGTTCTTTATACATGTTGTACCCTTTAGGAAGAAGTGGATCTTTGCACAATTCTAAGGACTTTTAAAGAGGAACACATTTCTGACGACCAGATATCCATCATTTGCATCAGGAGGAGAAAGCTTTTGGAGAGTGCCATTAAGGCCATCTCCAGGGTCACATTTTCCTGGACTGACTTGCCACAGATAGAGTTTGTAGGAGAAGATGCAGATGATATGGGGGGACCACAACGAGAGTTTTTCAGGTCTGAATACTGCAAGTAATTTGTGATTTTTTTTTCTCATGAACAGCGCAGTGATACAAATTGTCTTTTCTGTTTATTTGTTCTAGACTCTTGATGATAGAACTACAGACCTCTCTTGGCATCTTCGAGGGAAAGGCTGGCCAGGTCTTTTTTACTTATGACCAGGCAGCATTAGAGCAGCGAAAGTACTTCAAAGGTGGCAACCTCATTGCGTGGTCGATTGCACATGGAGGTCCATGTATCAGAGCCCTGGATCCCAGCCTCTTCCAGCTGATGTGTGGCCAGGAGCCAAAACTGGAGCAGTTTGACTCGCATGTGCTGCCTGACCCTGATGTGCAAAGCAAACTCAAACAAGTACTTAATAATCATGTTAATATTTATTGGGATTTTGAACAATTTATTACTTCTGGTCAAAGTTGACAAAAGCATGAAATAGAATTACATTTATAGTAAACCATAACAGGGCAAGCTCCATTGTTCTCACTCAGATCCAGCAGTGCAAGACTGCAGAGGACCTGACTGCACTCCAGCAAGACCAGGGTGACTGGATTGCAGAGTGTGGCATTCCAGGCATATTTAATGCTAGAGTGGAAGACATGCCGAAAATCTATGCATACGTAGTGAAGCACTACATCTTTCTCAGGTAAACACATGAAATAAGCTTTACAGTTGTAATTACTAAAAAACACTGTCAATATGAAAACATTACTTTCTACACTAAGACATTAGCTTGTAAATATACCTGTCCAATATTTGTTTGTATTGGACAGAGATGTATAATTTTATTCTCCAAGGCATCAAATTGATCATAAATAATAATGATAATGTTACAAATTACCAGGAAAAAAAGAGAAGCTTCCATCTTAGGATCAGTTTGTCTAACTAGAGACAGATGTACTTCTGGGCTGGGCTTGTTCTTCTTTCTTTCTTTCCTGCTCATGGCCGCTGCAGCTGGCAAGCTCTTGTGAATTTATAGTTAAGAATAATTTGTGACATAATTTTTGATCATCCAATTATTCAGCCCCCCAAATATTACATTTATAAAATACCTCCAAACTTCTGCACAGTAACGCACATGTTTGATCTTTGTTGGTCTATAGAACAGCCAAGATGATACACCAGTTCACAGATGGAATGAATGCATATGGGAAGCTGTGGGACCTGGTCATGGACAACTGGATTGCCTTCCTGCCTTTGTTCACCAACATGCAGGAACCTCTGTCAAAGGCAGCTTTCAAGGCCATCTTCAGGTATAACTACAGCACAAGAGGATCCAACCATCGTGAGGCAGAGGAGGACACCATCTTCAGCTGGGAGATGGTTCTTAACATGATTGAAGGTACATTTCAATCCTTGTTGGAGCTTTAATTATTAGAGCAAAATGTTGACTAATGGTTTGTTGTTTGACAGAGCATAGAAATGTTTTCAGCTGTTAAATTTGCATGCTTCACATCTTGCAAACTCAAAGATTTGATTTTAGACATGAATATAAATGTTAAGTGAAATTTACTTTCTTTGTTGGCAGACAAAGTGACAGAGCTGAGATTTGAAGACCTTCTGATTTTTGTCACTGGAGCAGATGAAGTCCCTGCCCTCGGCTTTCCCAGGAAGCCCTGCATTGACTTCTATGAACGGAAAGCAGGCCAGCGTCGTTTGCCCTACGCATCTACCTGTGCAATGTGCCTTTACCTCCCAAGAGGCATCACAGAGGAGGACAAACTGCATGAGATGCTTTTCCAGGCCACAAGAGACTCATTGGGATTTGGAAAGGTTTAGTTCACAACATTAGGAATGCAACAATCATAGATAATGATAGTATGTTCATTAATTGCAGCCCTTGCTGCATCCATAGTCTGAAGGTTTGAGTGGTTGTATTATGTTGTTAGAACAAAGTTTTGAAGTTCTCTTGTACACACCATATACCTTTCCTTTAGGTCTGCTGCTCCATCCATTGCATTTTGCAGCATCCGCTGCTGTTCAGAGGTCAGGTTATAGGGTGGTTGTGACACACTCACTCTTCGATCAAGGTCCTCATTGTTTGCCTCTAACTGGGTGAGCTGTATGCCATGTCTTGCCAAGACAGCTTCCAGACTTTCTTCACTGTACGGGTCATCTCCAAAGACATTGTTGAGAGCTGCTGACTCCTGTTCACTGTTGGACAGCATTCCCTCCATCCACATTTGTGTAGGTGTATGGTTGTTCGCAGATCTGATTCTGTGGTTGTTCCAAGCACTTTTAAATAAATTGAGTCGTCTCTGGATCTCTGGTTTAAAAACTACTTGTAGTGCCATTTTATGAGTGTTGTCTTCTGGGTTCAATATTTGTTCATCTTCAAATGAATAGAATAGTTGGTAGAAGTAGTGCACAACCTGCTGGAAAACATCTCTCCAGAGACGTTCTATCCTTTGATTGTGTACTGAACGACCTGTAATGTGGCTTCCTTGTCCCTGCAAAAGGTTCATTAAAAGAGCCACAAGAGTATTCTCCCCTCCGTGGTCCGATCTGAGTCTGGAGGGTAACCCGTACCGACAGGTGGCCCGAACAAAATAACTCAGCACTGTCAAAGCTTTGTTGTTTGTGCTGCAGTTGATGTAGGTTATTAGTCTGGTGTTGCCATCAATACCAGCATGTGTCACAAAACCCCACCTGCAAAACATAACGGATAAAATGGAATAATGTATTACTCTATTTCATTTACGCCACTACATTCATAACTACTCAAAATATTTGTGAAAAATATTTGCTATAAAAATGTGGAAAATAAATGTGATAACAGACAAAACAAAGCTGGGCTAGCGAGTACAAAACCTGGACTTGAACACATGCAGTGAAATTGAGTCTGTACTGCCAATTTAATATGGCTCCCTAATTCTTTTTTACCACTACAGAAAAATATACAAGAGTTGACCCCTAATTACCGAATGAGACGCATATGGCCATCTATGTGCCATAAACTATTAGGAAATGGCACATGGTACATTCTTCTAGCCACAGTCTGGCTCCATCTCTGGGCTGCAGCAGATGGATCAATTCGGTTAAGGGTCTCTTGAACTCTTCTTCTTTGCACTACAATCCCCTCAGCATGCAGGTACACCCTCATCATCTGAATGGAGTTGATAATTCAAGATAATTAAGATAAATTTTGTATTTAAAAAAAATGATAAAACCTATAAGGGAATATGTAGTATGCTTACTTCTGAGCCTGATCTTGGAAACTGGTTGTGGAGTCTCCTGACATGCTCCTCTAGGTTAGCATCACTAATGGGAGTGAATCTTTTTCTTGCCGAAATCTGGATAGACTTCATTTTTTTATGCAGGTATGAGGAGGAACAGCCCAACATCCTTGCCATGGCTCTGACTGTGAAGCCTAAAGTAAGAAGCAGCTCAAGTTGCTCTCTTGAAACGTCAAGTGCAGGTCTCCCTGGTCTCCCTAAAACATGGAAATAAAATAATTAAGTAATTACGTGTCAAAATATAGTTACCGAAGTTCTTAAAGTGGAAACAGACAATCTTAAAAATTTTCCAGTTAATTAATTTAGTATTTTGTTAATTGTATAATAATATTTTTGTATCATTATACAATTAATCTTCCTACACACTCAAGTAGTCCTAAACCTGATCAGATTATGGGACCAAGGCATACAGTAGACTGTGTGGCTGGGGTTAAGACTACTATAGATTTTCATGTTGTTATTTTCATGTCCCACTTGCTGTCATTTCCTAAATTGTGATAAACTCTGATCTTCTTAAATGAGAAAGAATACATAACACGCAATTACGTTTTGTTGATGGATATCTGGAAATGAAAGCATTAATCTCATACTCCAATCCTGATTGGCTGATGAAACGTGTGCGTCCGCCATAGGTAGTGCCATCTGAGGGCTGCAGTGAGGCGTGCATCCCATAGTGAGACATCGAGCGAAATATTATGAAAGAGAACCATGTTTTTAACTGCTGTTGACATTTTTTGTCAAATAAATAAATAAATCCAACTTCATTTAAGCTAAAATCAGACATAAAATATGCAAACCAAAACAATGAAACATACCTGAACGCAAACGAGGTGCAGCGTGGAAACCTGCACGAGCATTTGAAGCTAGGGGTTCCGTGATGACTGATCGGAGATTTGTAAGGCTTTGAACTAGATCCCGCATAGCCTCGGCGCTAAAAGTGTCTTCGACTCTTCTCAGGTTAGCAATTGAGATGTCAATAGCGTGCGCTTCTCTTTGACCTGCAGATCCTTGGCGATATGCTCTTTCAATTGCTGTACATCGTCTTCTAATGCGTCTCAGGACGACGTCCGCCATATTGGTCCTTGAACTTCTGTGAAATGCTCCCTGAAGTAATGACCACATCAGCCACTGATTGGCTGAAATTTGGACCAATCAATGTGAAAATGGCAGCTTTCTTACACGCCCACATTCCCCTTTCTTGGATATCACGGATATCACGGATATGGATATCCGTGATATCAGTGATATCACGTCATATCATATCAACATCATTATTGTTCTTCTTATTACCATCAACAACAGTAAAAGCTCATCAGGCTTTATGGGGTTAAGTTTTTGCTGGGTGGAATCCTTTCAGAAGAGCCAATAGGAAACCTCAATGCATGTGCTGTCCCCACCTCCCAATTAGCATTTTATTCCACCAGTTCTACTAGTGAACATTTAGACCCTCACTAGTACTACTAGTAGGCCAAAAACACCTTACTAGTACTACTAGTGGACACTTTTGCCCTTTCTAGGACTACTAGTAAGGAACAAAATAACTCAACTAGTGCAACTAGTGGTTGCTGTGGCTCTTACTAGTAGTACTAGTGGACAATTTGGGCCTTACTAGTACTACTAGTAACAATAAGAATGCCCACTAGTAGTATTAGTGAGAGCCACAATGTCCACTAGTAGTACTAGTAATGTCGAAAGAGACATACTAGTATTACTAGTAGACATTTTGGCCCTCACTAGTAGTACTAGTAATGTCAAAAACATCTTACTAGTGCTACTAGTGGACATTTTGGCTCTCACTAGTACTACTAGTAGGCATTCTTGCTGTTACTAGTAGTACTAGTAAGGTAAAATATACCTCACTAGTACTACAAGTGGACATTTTTGTACGTACTAGTACTACTAGTGGGCATTTTTGTACTTACTAGTAATACTAGTGGGCATTTTGGTGCTACTAGTAGGGTCCAGGAGGCTACTAGTGCATGACACATGCCTACTAGTAGGGCGTAGTAGTGTTACTAGTGCAGCACAGTAGTTTACAAGTAGGGTTTGATTGCGAACTAGTAGGCCAAAAGTGGCACTAGTAGTGTAAAAAACGTTACTAGTAAGACACAGTCGTTCTTCTAGTGTGCTCTAGTAGTTCTACTAGTGCGAAATATCGTCTTACTAGTGAGGACAAAAAGCTTACTAGTACATGGACCTTAAGTCCGATATCAAGGATATTGAATAAATGCTCAAACGGCTTTCCATAGAACATTGTAGTTTCTACACAGACCACATCAGCAACATCCGCTGTCATATAATGACGTAACCCTAGCAGCAGTTATAATGAATTGTCATCCCATCTTTCCTTGACCTCATGAACTCTTTCATTGAGGTCAAGGAAAAGGTCAGAGGAAGTCAATTTTTTGTTTTTGTTTAACAAATCGACTGCGCCCACATAAAGGAAGTGGAAAACGACAGGAAACAGTAGGAAGGAGGAAGGCAAACAGCTTCCATAGCGACACACTTGGAATGATGTGACAAAGGATAAATGCAAATAACTGAAGTGATGAATAAAGTCAAGATAATATACAATATGTACAAAAAACAGCATTATATGCCATAAAAAATAAAACCAGAATAAAGTCTGTATGTAGTATTTACTGTAATCAAACACACCAACTGTTATTGTCATTGTTATTGTTATTATTATTATTATTATTATTATTATTATTATTATTATTATTATTATCATTGTTGTTGTTGTTGTTGTTGTTGTTTTCATGTGACATCAAGGATGGAGGTTTCAAATTGTAATGCATGATCTGGTGGAGACCAAGCAAAAAAAAAAAAAAGAAAAAAAAAACCTGAGCACCTGAGATAGAAACATCATTTTGACAAAAATCTGAAAATTCAAGATTTTGCAGCAAGAAGAATCAATAAATGTGATTCATCACATTCTTAAATTCTCTGATCATCCAATGAAGTTCTTTGACTTTCTGTCAGGATGATAAATTCAAAGCAAATTCTCACTCTCTATCACAGATGGCACGGCTAATATTTACCCTCCTGTCATGACATTTCCTTGGATTTGTGTTCAAACATCCTCTAAGTGCTGAAATATTAACGAATAATCTAAAGTCTGAGGAAGAGGCTCTTTGCCTCAACAGCTTGTTGACTGTCCATTGATGGACAATTCATAAGAACAATATATGTATATTGTACATAACATAACATGACCACCTGCCAAATGTGCGAGGTGGGTCTTCCATGGACCTGAATTGTTTTTCCAGCACATCTCAGATCCTCGATTGGATCGAGTTCTGGAGACTCTGGATGTCAAGTCAACACTGTGAACTTGTTGTGTTCCTCAGGACTCATGACCCTGCTAAAAGAGGCCAGTGACATCAGGGAATACTGTTTCAATGACATCCACATGAATGGCAGGGTCAAAGGATTTAAGAGCCTCCCACTTAAATAAAAAGTCCTTGTAAAATCAGGTGACAGCTGATCAATAGACCTCTGGGCCACCAGAACTGAAGATATTCCCATCAGCCATGGGTCACCAATAAGTAATGGTTCTTAGAAATAAAAAATTCTGTTAAAGGAATTAGGTCAGACTTTAGGGCAACCTGCTGTGACAAACAGAGCCAGGTGAACCAGCGCTGGATGTCAGCTGGGACTGGGAGTATGGAGGCTTCGACATGTTGGGAATCTGAATTCAGACTTGTCCTACTGCATCACCTAGTGGTGGATTAAAGTCATGTCACTCAGTAGGATAAACATAGAAATATGAATTACATAACTCAGACCATCAATATGCTGCATTCTGATTACAGATACTTTAATATTACATATATATGATGTAAATGCAGTGCTGTAAACTAATGTTGAGGTACTTTACGAAGTATTTCCATTTTTATATCATTTCATACCTGAACTTCTATAGAAAGTATAGAAGGTAGAATTATAAGTAAGTCAGATTACGATTTGATGTAAAGACAAACGTTTTAACTCTCTCACATGGTCCTGTTCAAATAAATGATGGTCCCACTAAGTGCAAACCAGATTAGATGGCATGTTGGGGGCTGGTCCTCTGCTTTTAGTGGCCCTAAGTAAGATTTGGTTTGTGGCCCTAAAAAAACACACACAATAGAGATTGACAACTGAGTGGATGGATAACTGAATATTTACCGAAGGCTACAAAGACACCTCATCTTCTGACACGTTTGCAGCCTATTGAAGATATCAACCAGAGGACCTGTCTAATAAATGAGAGTGAGGATAACTATGATGATGATCTGGACAATTTAACACACATAATATTTTTTATGAGGGAGGAGCTTTGAGGCTTAACCTTTTATTTGGCTTTAGATTTGTCACACACACTCATGTAGTAATACAAGAGGAGCCTGATTTTATTGAGAATCAGTGTTGTTCTTCAAATCTTTATTATTATTCTTGCATGTAGGTGCACATATATATGGCAAAAACTAAATACAAATAGAGCAGACATGTCATAAACACAACCACTCAAAATTGATTTCACTTGTTTCAAATGATGACACAACCAATATAGGCCAGTTCAGAGAGCAAACAGGTTGATGTAGGTGGGAACGAGAAGGTCTGAGAATGGACAGAAGAAACTATGTGAGAGGACGAGGGCGTATGCAAGGTGGGGACGAGGAGGATGAGGAGGACAAGAAAGAAGAAAAGGAAGACAATTAGTGGAAATATCCGATGAAATTCAAGCAACAACCATAGACCATGTACTTGTCCATGGACTGACAATGAGGGAAGCAGGACTTAGAGTGCAACCCAAATTGAGACGATTTTCTGTGTCCACATTCAGAGAAGAGAACAGGAAGACAGAACACTACGTGCAGCTGCTTCAATACATATTTGTAAAGTTCATCACTCTATGTATTGTACTGCATGAATATTTTTTGTAACTGCACATCTACTTTTTCGATAAACGAATTGTCTGGCCCTGAACATGTTTTCGTTTATCAAATGACAATGATGGAAAAATATGACATTCGTTTTAAGATTAAAAATGTACTTCTCCCTGTGAACTATATGTCTTGAACAATGTGTTTTCTATTTTTTGGTGTATTGTTTACTGACTGCTTAATAGTGTATATCATTTTGATCGCTTTGGTTATGATTTGAGAGCAGTGTTTGGTTTTGAGCACAGGTAAAACATGAGTCAGAGGTTTTGTGTTTAACGTTTTAAGAAAATGGAGCAGGGTTTCAGAAGTTGTGTTTTTGCGAAAAACTGTAATCCTGCGCCAGTGTACACTGCTCTCTAGTGGCCAAGCGTATGAATAACAAACATGTTTTCATAAATGCAGAGGCAGGGCACTGCATGCAACAGCCGATGCTGACTTAATAGGATCTTATTGTTGCATTATACCATATGTTCAACTTAAGGGTAAGTTTGTTTGTATCAGAGCTTTACTGTACGTAATAAACTGCTACAGTAACACATGAAAGAAAACCAGTGACAATAAAAGAACATGAAACAGGTCACAACAATTCAGCAATAAACACAGAATTTAGAAAAGAATAAACTTCTTCTAAGGTTCATATTTGCTATATGTTAATATTTGGAATGCATATCAGTGGTCGTCTTCATCGGAACAAACCAAATGCAAAAATTAGTGCAGGAAACTATGTGACATCATACTGACTCAGGATATGGGGTCAGTAATAATGATTCAATTTATTTTAAAAATCAAATGAAGAATATATTATGAAGAATTAGGGTTAGGGTTATCATTATATTATCATTAAAATTTAAATAATACAAAATATATAATATGTCTAACATATGGATAAAAAGTTTGTAAAAACAAACAAACAAGTGAATTAAAAAGAGGGGAAAAACATTAATAATTTTTAAAAATGACTGCACAAGCACATAATTTTCTCTCAAACATGCACTTACACAATCATTAATAACATTAACTATAATATAATGTTAACTATACAGTTTATGATCATATTTTCTTGATCAAACAGCTGAGTGCTGAAAATCCTCTGGGGGGAGCTGTTGCTCTTTCTTTAAGTTCCAAAGCTGCTTGGTCTCACAGACTGCAGTTTCAGCATCAGGCATGAATGATAGCAAATCTCAAATAATTTTTCATGCTCTAAAAAAATTAAGTAATTGGTTCATTTTTCCACTATTATTGATTGGTTCATTTTTCCACTATTAATGATTTTACAAAGATATCACAAACATATGATGCTTCTCTTCCCTCTGCACCGTGCATGCTGCACTGTATCTTCACCCCTGTGGTCATCTGTTCCTTCATCCTCACAGTTATTGCTCCCCCTCCCACTTTCCCATTTCTGTGATATCTCTCCCTCTCCCTCATTTTTCCATTTCACCATTTTGCTCTTCTTCTTGTCTTCCTGTGTGGGTGGAAAGAAGAAAGGGAGGGTGACTGGAGCTGGAGCTGGAGCTGGAGCTGGGGCTGGAGCTGGAGCTCGGCCTTGCATATATGCAGGAGCTCTTCAAATAAACAGTCTAAACTTGCGGTCGGTGTCAGTGGTGAAGATGGCGATGCGGTAGACCTTGCTGCTGTTATAGTATCTATCGCAGCAAGAGTAGCAGAAGCAGGAGGCTGGCGGGATGATAAGCAGTAGATAAAATCCAGCGCTTCCATGAATTTTTCATTTCTAGAGAGATGCAAGCAGGCAGGAGAGGGTGAGAAGGAGTTTGGGGGGTGAAAAAAGTGTCAGATATAGAATAATCCTGAGGTTCAGCTGCTATCTCTGCCTCTTTCTCTTTCTCACTGCACTCATCTGCCTGTTACTGCTTTGTTCCCCTTCCCTTGCACCATGCCAGATGGACTATTTTCATTATGGGATCAGTTTTCATAATTAGTATCAATGAGCTTCCCAGTAATGCAATAAATTTAGAAGCAGATGTGGGAATGTCATTCCTTTCTCTCCCTCGTTACAGGTCAATGTTGCCAAAACACACATGCAGATGGTTGGAAAAAATAAAATATATTTCAGTCCTTCAGATTCCAAGCTTTCAAAAGGTCGTCCTCTCTGGCAAGTACAGTAGTTGGATGAGTATCAAACCACCTTCTGACTTGTATGGAAGCATCTGTCTCAGTACAATAATATTTTTCTACTTTTTCTTTCTCATTTCTCATCTGTCCATAGAAAACTCCATGCAGATAGTTGTTCCAGAGATGGGGGCCACAGTAGCTAGAACCAGACTCTCCATATTTATTTATGGAAGTCCTTGGCATAACCAGGAGGATCTGAGGGACCTGCTTGGTACATATCTCTGTAGTGTATCTAAAAGACCATTCAGTGATTTAAAAATCAGAAAGAAAGAAACAAATCCTAAAATCAAAAAATGAATGGGCAACCAGTGCAATGATTTTAAAATGGGGGTTATATGTGCCCTCTGTCTGGGGGTCTGTGTTTAGGCTGCAGAGTTCTGTACCAGTTGTAAGTGGCCTAGTGTTTTTTGGGGAAGACCAGACAGAAGGGCATTGCAGTAATCAAGCCTTAAAGTGATAAAAGCATGAATTAGTTTCTTTGTGTCAACCTGATTGAGGAAATATCTGACTTTGGCAATATTTCTAAGATGGTAAAATAAAGTTTTGGTTATGTTTTTCATATGAGCCTCAAAGTTGAGGTTAGAATCTGAAGTTATTCCCAGGTTTCTGACCTAGTCTTTTGTCTAAAGACCTAGTTGAGATAAGTGGTCTCTGTGGTCTTTAGACCCGAATATTCTTCTGATCGAGTTGTAGAAAATTGTTGGCCATTCAGTCACACTAAGCAGTGTACTAAGTTGTTAATTGGGCTGAGTTCATGCAGGGTTACAGCAATGTATAATCTGCATAGCTATGGAATTAAATAAATAATGAACCCCCAGCCTGTCAACTACGCTCCGATACTGCCAGACATTTTATTCCTACCTCGCTACAAAGAGGACCCAACTACCACTCAACAATATCCAGAACATTTGCTCTCTTTTTCTTTCTGTAGCACTTGTTCTAGGAATTCTTGGGGGGTATCCACATGGATGAATGCACAATCAGATGTGTTAAAAATCAATGATAAGGAAGCCTGCAGTCAATCAGATGAAATATACTAAATTATATTTATGGCAGAAGAGAGTAACAATTGGTAAGTTTTACCCAAAAAACAACAGAAGTGTTGATAGTTTTACAAGGACTTCACACATCAGTGGTGTTCCCAGTCAAAACTGACCAGCCATGAGAGAAGATATGTGTGTTATATATGTGTTTATATAACCCATTAAACCCTTTTTGACTCGGTGTGTCTCACAAAGTCAAACCAAAGGAAATGTGGTCTCCAATGTTACACGTATTTTGTTAGGCAGGGAAGTCGAGTAGTCTTTACGGTTAATTTAAAGCAGAGATTCAGTCTGAGGTTCTTGAAAACATGTAATAGATAAAACTTTATTGTTTAACTTTTAATGTCATGTTAGCATTCGCCATATTCACATCATTCCTATCGTAAGAATGCAGCTCGAGTGATGTCAGATGAAAATGGCCTCCGCGTGAATTTGGTAGATGTTAGCCTATTTTTATCCCAGACTCATGGCATATGTATCATCTGAACAAGGTGGGTCAACTTCAAGGAATGCAGAGACAGACAGGCCTATACTGATGTTTGTGCTGAGTAACGTTATAGGACAAAACCACAACAGTTGGAGTCAATGAAGGTGAGCAGTTATCGTTTAAAGTAAAACAGAAACACAATTCAGGTTTTTATTCCTGAAAATATCCAGACGCTGACACTTCTGTGGTCCATGGTTTGTGATACCTTGGGTACCTTTAACCTTGATTTATCCGGGGAGGCTTTGCTAGGTGGACACAACCCTTTTCAGCATCGTCCAACTTCCCACTTTAATCATCTGACACCTTCACACATGGAAGCTGCCCAGTAAACCCTCAGTTTTCTTCCATTTGTCAAAGAGCAGCATCACTGGAGCAGTTGGTTCATTTACTAAAGGACACGCTGATGGATGTCATTTGTTGAATAGGGAAGTCATGAGCAGCTGTTGCTGCTACATTTTGCTTTATTTGACTCTTCTTGAATGTCAAACCTGATTTCCTTCTGATCTTGTGATTAATTAGCTAATGGAAATCGTTTGCAACGCCTGCCTGTTTTTGACTACATTAAAATATGACGCGTTGGCCAGTCTGATTGCTGTAAGTCTAAACTCTTGACTACACTGTCAGGTTTACTAGGCTTGTCTCTCATGAAGGAAACAACCGAGGGGCAAATGCTGTAAAACACACACATGCCGGCAATCTGGTGATTGCCATAAGTGGTGTAAAAATAAAAATAGGAACCACAGCTGCTCACAAACAGTGTCAACTGACAGAAAGCAGCCTCATATGATGGAGACTGACCTTGAGCATGACATCATCAAAAGGGATGTGTGTGTGTGTGTGTGTGTGTGTGTGTGTGTGTGTGTGTGTGTGTGTGTGTGTGTGTTGGGTGGGGGTTCTGCACATTCTACGGTGTTGAAACTTTTGATAGGTGTTGTCATCTAACAGAACTACTGTAGCGGTCTGAAGACTCTTGTCATCATTTAAACTAGAGTAAATGCTTAAACATTTCTTAGTAGACTCAGTTCAATTCACTCAGGCTTCTGAAGAAGCTCAGAGCTTGTGGAGCTCAGTGTCATGGTTTTGGCCATTGCAATCTTGGCAGTCCCCTCTCTACGACCTCACGGCTAATCTAAAAATCCACAAAGATGTGGATTGTCAGCAGACCTGACGGGGGCTGAATAATGTTTGGGTGTTCAAACAAACTGCCTGTGATGGCACCCGCCTGTCAATCAAAGCAGCAATGCTGTTGCTTATGCAAAATCTTAAGCTTTAATATAATTTGAACAGGTGCGTTCTATATAAATTCACCCTCAGTACAGTTGTCATGAACGGGGAAATTAGCTATAGAGACCAAAAGTTTTTTTTTGTACCAGGCTGTAACCATGTTTATTTCTGCTGTGGAGTTGGACATTTGAACATGGAGCCAGCCTCAAGTGGCAGTTTTTAGCACTTCTGCATTGGCTTCACTTCCCAGCCATGGAGGTAGCTGTTTGTTTTTCGTCTCAGAATTGTTCAAATATTCAACTTTAACATGATAAAAGTCTTACATTTTGTTGTCCTTGAGTTTCCTCCTCATACAGACGAGATGCCTTTTAAGCACATGGTTAACGTTGGTTGCATTTGCGTTAGGTTCAGGAAATGATCATGATGACAAGTCATGTAACGGATCCCGACCTCCGGGGTCAGAGTCCTGTGTTTGTTTGACCCACCCCACCTTATGTAGACTTTGTAACTCTTTATACAACATCACTTGGTATCAATGGGTTACATTGGAGTAGATGTAGATGGCAGATGGGATGACAAACTATCAGCAACCTAAAAGGAATGAGATCTGGCTGTGTTTTCAGCATGCTGATTCAAATTTACCAGTGAAATAAAAATAAAATTGACAACAATAAAAACAACACAAGTCACTCAGGCGTTTCATAGACAAAAGCTCTTTTAATGAAAATCACGTTTTTTTTTCTGTCAAGTAAAAAAGATTGATCATATGCATACTATTTATAGCTTTAACATAGCAGGCAGTAGAAAAAGAGTTTACATTTAAAATATTCAGAGCATTCAAAAGCATACTTCTTCTAATAAATTGAAACTGAGACATTCCCGTACATCATCGACTCACTAGGGTTCTACTTTTGGCTGGTCTGATCGGTGGTGTTCAGCTCCTCGCTACAAGAGAAATGTATACAGTATGCAAGCCTGGGCTCAAATTCTATCCAAAATCCTTCCACATGTACTGTATGTCCAGACCGGTGCCAGAAATGGGCTGTTAGGAAGATACAATAGATTTTATTGAATCTTTTCTGGGCTCAGTGTTTCTGCATTTGACAGATGTCATTCTACATTTGCAGAGTACGTAGACATGTGAACCAGTCAGCCACATACTAGTAGAAACTTAAATACGGCACAAAAACATCCAAATCAAATGAAATGAATGCAGCAGCACAGAAGCTCTGACGCTGTAATAATAGTAATGTGGATGCTGTGATGTGCAGCTCAATCAGTCGCCTTGCAAAAAAAAGGATTCAGGATAATATTTTCACCCAGGTGATTGCACTTTGACACATCTTGTTTTTTTTTTTTTTTTGATTGTTTTTTTAAATTTCTTTTTTTTTTGTCAGCGGAGATAGCGAAGCTAAAATGTCCAAAAAAAGTCTTTTACGGCTGATGAATGTTCACCTAGACGCCTGCGTGTATGGAAGACCGCGTGTCTGTTTCGCTGCTGCCGTGAAGCTCTGTGTTATGTCACGTGGTGTGACATCTGAGGCTAAAGAAGAGTTCATGAACTGCAACAGAAGTCACACACGTCACTAAAATATACGAGCTGACGTATATATCGTAAATCCATACGCTCTCATCTAGTCCTCACTGGACATCGTGTGTGTCAGCGTCTGTTTCAGGACTAATACATGCCGGTGTGTCAACATACTGATGGCGTTGCAGCTATATTATACATGCAATATGTTTCTTATGCTTGAACATGATTCATGTATTGACTGCATTTGAGGATTTGGGTGGATTTATATATGGTTGGCACAGTTAGTGTTTGGGCAACGTGACACTAGAAAGCTGGAGATGATTCTATATTACAATATTTTTTTAATCAACATGGAAAATGTATTGTAAGTTATTTTTTTCTATTTAAATTCTGACAGATTTTTTGTGCTATTCTCTCATTTTAGAGACTTGAGAAATAAATCCTTGAACTCTGCAGCCGCACCAGCGTTTCTGTAGCCATCAGGCACCACGTCCATACTAAGTCAGCTAATTTGTTTCTGCAACATGCGTCCATGTTCATGTTTTCTATTCAAATTTGTATCAAACAACTAAACTGTGTGAGACATTATTCTCATTTACAATATTTTCTGTTGTCCTCAAAGTACGGTGCCACTTAGGGGTCAAATTTTTTTTCATTAAAATCTGTGTGTAGGTATTGCTCAACTTTGTAAATGGATTGCTAAAATGAACACACAGGTTTGGGGACATTTTGAAGTAAGTCTTTTCGATCAAGTTTCTTGGAACCTTCGTCATCCCATCCACCGTTTGTTAAAGATATATCCATTCGGGAGACTTTTGGAAACACACAAATCCTACACAGCCTGCGTAAGTGAAAGCAGCACGTTAGCATATCAGCAGCTTCAGTGCTTTGTCTGTGTCTTTACGTGATGCCTTCAGGCACTGTATTAAGCATAGGACACCAGCATTTTGGCAGCCCAGAAGACAGAAAAAGATAGGCATTATGCCTAATGAAGATGATTGATAAAACAGTTTCTGAAAGATAGTTTCAAATTTGCTGGCTTAGTATGGACATACTCTAAAACTTAATATAGTTCGGCAGCTGCAATACTTTTTTTCTAAACCAAAATACAGAATTAGAACTGGAGAACCAACTCAACATTTTTACTCTTTTTACCCCTCGACGCACTACCAACGATTTTCCATCATCACTCCATCATTTGCCAGCAACCTCGCACACAGTGATCGTCATGGACTGTAAGAAAAAATACTATGTACAGATTTTACAGCTCACTCACTCTCACATTCAGCAAAGGCCAGAGGACTTTCAGTCCCTATTGAAACATAGATTCATATACATTTCAACTGGATTCATTGCCAAAAGTCTTTTTTAGGTGGAGAGACAATTCTATGTGAGTGATTATCGCAGCAGTCCTCGGCAGGGAATTGAGACTGCCTCAATAGGTTGTGAAGAAAAGTAATCTGAATAAAGGGGATAAAGTGGAAGGATACGTAAAAAGCTAGGTAGTTCTGTTAACAACATTACTGATTTAGTCATGTATATTTATATATATTTAAACATTTGGAGGGGAGCTGCAGATACATGACATGACCTAATGAAGGAGCAAATTATAGAACCTGTGAACACAGGCACAATACGATCACACAAATATCTAAAGTGGGGGGGGAACTGGTGGTGTTAAAAGGAAGGCGCTCGGGAGGAGAGGATGTGGAAGTGTAAAAGGAGAAGGTGAGAAAGCGAGGAGGCGGGGTGAAGGGAGAAGAAGGTGGGATAAGAGGGAGAGTTTGTGGAGGAGAGGAGAGGAGAGGAGAGAAGAGGAAGCATGAATAATCCATCGGAGAATCACGACAGGATTAAGACAAGGTGGGAGCCAAAAATATCCCTGGCCAAGGCAGCTTGGCGCAATAACGCTGCAACGGAGCACAACACGACAGCAGCCACTCCTGCTGCCAGCCTCCGTCAGCTCAGGAAGTAAAACGTTAGGGGGATTATAAAAAGCCACTGTGATGTTGCTGTGTACAGTAAAACTTCCAGTGTCGTGCAGCATAAAGCAGAGACTCACATTAGTCTTTTTACTTTCTCGTCTGTCTGTACATAAAACTGAGATTTTGGTAATTATTCTATCAAATGTGGGGGGAAAAACACTCAAATTTCCTCAATCATACGGATAGTTCTCTGAATCCAAACTTTAAAAAAAATCCATCTTTAAAGGGGTACTCCAGCTATTTTACAGATCACATTCAGTGTATTTGTCACTCATTATGTGAAAACAGCTGTATACTGTCTTTTCTGGCTCTGCAGGGAGCAATTAAAAATAAAAATAAAAATCCCTGATGATGTCATCTGGGTTATTTTGGCTCAGGTGTGGATATTACAGATCTGAACAGAAAACTTGCATCATTGCACACTGGGATGGATAAGAAAAACATTCAGGCATTGAGGTACTAATGAAACATCAGGTCGTATCAGGTTTTTTTGTAGCCTGACTCTGAATGTGCACCACTGAAGCACAATACGACTGTCATCCTGATTGGTCCATGAAAGTTTGTGACATCGCCACAGACAAAAACACAAAAATGTGAAATTCCTCCTGTCACTCTGTGCCCTGAAAGAAGTACGTAACACATTACAGCACTAAGTCACACCCTACTAACTATTTCACTGAATCTGATAAACAGAAACAAATATTGATATTATAAATATTTTATGGAGAAAATATTTTTGGTTTTCCCTCTGCATCAACTCTCCTGATGGACATTAAAGTAAACTGCAGCCAACTGTAGCTGCTGTTAGCTCAGTTTGTTAGCCTGGCTGCCCAAACTGTGATCTCAGAGCAGTCGGGGAGTGTTTAGCATTTGTACCACAGGTGTTTTGGACTACCTAGAAGAGGGGGCTTGCCGGTGTGGGGTCCAGGGGAATGCTGAGGAATAGAGCCACTGTTGTGCCAGAATCAGAGCTAGGCAAGCGAGCAATGTAACCGAGCTCCGCAGCCTCTATCAACAAAATTGCGGAGACGCAGAGCACATTGACAGAGGAAGAAAAGGAAGGACTGCCCAAACAAGAAGATGCAGGACAAAAGTAAATCTGGGACTGAATTTCAGTAATTAGTGAGAGCTTGGTGAAAGACAGACGCTGAGCTGGGCTTCTTGCTGTTGGACTAGTAAGTACTATTAGCTGACTGGGTTGTCTTGTGTTGTTGCACTTGCTTGATTTTTGGCTAAAGTAATATAATCTTCACAAATATACTATATGTGTACAGCTGTCCATATTAACCACAGTGGAATTGCACCTCAGGAAGTGCAAAACTGGGGGTGTTAATTGGAAAAATAACAATTTCTTCACAACATTGCTTTGAAATCTTTCTTTTACAAGACCCCCATCTTTATATAAGTAGCATACCAGAGTACCTCTTGCAACATGCCACACAATCTGAGATCATTCTAAGGTGAGTCCATCTTCTTCTCGAGCAACTGAACCTTGTCTTGACTGTCTTCAAACCCCCCACACCCCACCCCCTACACCCCACCCCTCCATTCAGACAACATCTCCCTTCACCTGAAAACTTCCCATCATCCCTGCTCCCGGAATCTGCTTCAAATTCAAATGAGGGCTTACCTCCTGCATCCTTTTTTTTCTTATCTCATCCTTCCTCTAACTCTTCTCTCATCCTTGCCTACATTTACTCTACCTCTTTTTTTCCTCCCCGCTGTATTTCTTTCTCCGTCACTTCAGTCAAATGAGGTTAAATCTTCCTGCTGCTGGGTGAGAAGTATAGATTAGCAAAACAAGGTTCAAGCTCTGCCAACACCCAAGAAGTTGATCGAAAAAACAAGCGCCACAAAGACCCAGCTGGCAATTTCCTGTTCTTCTTTGAAGAGTATACCTTGGCAACATGTGTGCACGTGTTTGTAAATGACACACAGGTCTAACAGCTATGTGACATTAGCATTTACATGCCATGGGGAATGTTAACTGTGACGGGGTGACAGGTGGTTAGAAGGGGATTACGAGCTGTAATTCTATAGCAAAATCCCAACATGTAAATGATCATTTCTGGGCACAAACATGCATGCTCCTTCTCTCAGTTTCATAGCAACAGCATAGGTACAACTCCATGTGATTGTGAGTAACTGTTGTGTGCTGAATATTCGAAGAAAGGCATTAAGAATGAACAGCATTTAAAAAGCCTAAGTTCCACAGTACCGCAACAATATCAAATGACAAGTTACCCTTCAACTCAATGCACTTGCACTCACACCTATTATACAACGGCACGCAAATGACCAACATTAGACAACATTGTCATCTCATCACAGTGTATCCTTACTGCACCTAGTTCTAGCGACGTACCTCCGTCACAATGTAAGAAAAATACTACGCCTTTATAGATATCACATCTCTATTAAAATATTGGAAAGCATATGTGTAAGGCAATGCCACTGGTTATATGAAGAGCACAGACGTATGAAGCTACCAGGCGCTTACAACACTCAAAAGAGGAATACCACCCAGTCTGAGAAACCAGCCCTGTCCAACCTGTCAGATACAGAAAATCAGTTCAGTCATGATCAAATGTCACAAACATGAAGTGTAGTAAATGTGAAGTTTGGAGCAGCTCAGAGGAAGATCTGAACTATATTCTAAGATATATTGTTGATTAACTGAAGAAAGTTGTATCTAATGTTCCCTTGTATAAATGACTTACAACCCTTTGGTACCAAGATTACTTCCTGACCACATAAGTCTGACAAAATGAATGAAGAAATAAGATATTCTTCCTCTTACAAATATAAAGTTAAAGTTATTAGACAGTAATTACTTGGTTCAATAGATCTTTCTTGCTCTGCATAGCTAACTTTAGATATTTCCATATGAAGTGACCTGCCATTTTGTAATATTGTAATGTACACTATGTAAAACAAAATCATTTCCCTCTTACAACTAATATGTTTGATATATGAACAATAAAACGCACAGCATACAGGAGCTTTGACAGCACAACCCTTGACTAATAATAACGAAGAACTTTTGGTGGTTAGCAAACTTTAGATGTATATCTGACATTACTTGATGATTACTGTAATATATTCGTGCTGCTTTTGGTTTACGCTTAACAATTACAGTACCTTTACGCCACAACTGCCACTTGTCGATGTGCTTAGCTGTTTAGCAGAAGTTACATTTGTTTAAGAGTTTTGAGTTATATGTAATAAAACTAGTAATCTAACTACATTTGCAGTAGCTCCTTAGTAGCTCAACTACATTCACATTTGCAATGGACAATATTTCCGACATTTTTTGTGAAGTAATTGTAACTAGTGAAATTACAATTTCAAATTATGATCGCTTCTCCATTCTTCTCAAAAAGATATTTGTCTATTTGCTATATATTTTTTTAATGCTTTGAATCTCAATTTGCCAAACTAAACTTAGAAAATAGTATCAAGTATTTATTGTTGTTTTTTTTTAATAACAAATGATTAGAGAAGCTAACCCTGCTTGATACAAAACCCCTACTTTGACTACTTTCTGGTTCGGATAAGACAATTAAATGTCTCCCAGCAAGAATTGGTAGCTTGCAAAGCAAACACTGAATTCTGATGTTTATAATGTGACATAGCTGCACAGAAACACTAACAGTTAAGTCTGCTGACTGAACTGCTTAATTCGAGGCTTTCTAACAATGTTGCAGAGCAAGTACTAACATGATACAATTTGAACAGACAGCAGTAGACACTTGGATTGCATACCTGTTATTGCTTCACTCAAATTACCAAACTGATGTGTTAAATGTTAAATGTTCTTGTACATATTCATTTATGCACGAGGCACACAGACGGCGTGAAGTGTTTATCTATGTGAATTTCTTTGTATTTTCTGATTCTCATTTGAGAGCTGGTCATGCCAATAAGACTGTGTGCCCTCTTAAACTGAGTGGTATACCCTTTTAAGACACAGTATATAAGGCTCAGACTTTGGCAAAATCAAACTGACCAGAATCCTCCACACATGATTATAGTAGTTAGAACAAACAACAGAGTCTGGATACATTATTTGCTATCACTGTTCCAGGTGGTTGGGTCACAAATGTCAAATCAGGCAGACCATGAGCAAGAAAAGGGAAACAGAAGCACAAAAATAGCTTTTTAAAAACAACACAAACCTGTAGGTATTGTCATGTTAGTATATCAACATATTCTAGATAGATAGATAGATAGATAGATAGATAGATAGATAGATAGATAGATAGATAGATAGATAGATAGATAGATAGATAGATAGATAGATAGATAGATAGATAGATAGATAGATAGATAGATAGATAGATAGATTCTTGTATTTCAGACTAGTATTAACAGAGTGTGTGAAGCAAACATTGTCTGTTTCACCAAGAGGAATTGGACTCAAATGGGACTGAGGTTACTAAGATCACTTCCTCGCTTCCTTTTAAGCTTGTTTCTTTCTGCACATTTTTGAAACATTATGAAAGAATTGGAACTAGACACCATTAAATAAGAGGATTTGATGAATGGAGGTGATATGAGCCTGTTTTTTTTTGGCTCAGTTTAATTGACACACAAGATGGATGAGTTAGAATAAAACAGTAATTTGTCCTCTGAGACTGTGGTCAAAACAGATCTGCCATGTAGATTATTGAACAAGCAAAGAGGCGATTGCATATTTTTTATTGCCCTGTATTGTGGAAACATTGTGCTGCCCCTGGTTGTAAAATCTGAAAATGTGCTGGTGCATGGTCAAAGGACTCTGTGAGACTTACAGTACACCCATCTACCAGCCCAAACATTGACTTTCAAAATACCACCAAAGATTTGAGCATATTTATTATTATTTAAATTATATTTTGGCTTTTTGATGATCATGCATCATACTTATTAGTTTAGAGAAAAATAAATTCTGAGGCAACCTAACATCCCATTTGAAGCCTATCTGTCATATGGACATTTTAGCTGTCACAGTATTAAATACATTGAAGTTATGATATCTGAAGCTTAAAAAGGACTACAACACACCATACAGCAGGAGCTTACAGAAACCGTGATCCAGTGAGGCTGATTTGTAACATTAGAAAATGTGCAACACCTGTAGAGGTATGACTGTAAAATGGTTGCCATTATCTGCGTTAATGGGTGGTTAGTTTTGACACAATGTTATAGAAGGTAAATAAATGTGATGTGACTCAAACAACCTCATTTTTACTACATAGGAGTCAAATCATATTTGTGCACAGAAACATACTCAGATGAAAATAGGAAAAAAAGTTACAAAGCTTAGCTTTTTAGAACAGAAAGCATGTCATCGCCGTTTTTTTTTTTTTAAGGAAAGGGCTGTAATACTGTTTTTAATGTTACTGTCAACAAATCCCATGAAAACACCAAAACCGCCAAAGAATATTGTGTGTCTCCAAGGCCTAAAAGATCTAATTCTCAAAAACTATTAATTAGGTGACATATTCCTTCATTACCATTATCACACTGCCATAAATACTGTCATATTGCCAAATATTCCATTGAAAATAGTTCTACAAATACACTGGTTATTATACTGACATCAAAACTGCTTGGTTAGATTTAGGGAAAGATCATAATTTGGGTTTAAATAAATGTTATGTTATACATGTCATGTTGCCATTACTGTGGCACAGTTGTCAAGGTCACGTTGACTAGTTTCATACTCTTGTTGGTGAATGCCCTGTAGATCCATCCAGCAAAGGGGTACCTTGTGTGCCTGTATAAGATGCCAAAGGGCATAACAAAACATGTATTTGAAGCCTTGGGACAATTGGTCTGAGTGTCACAGACAGAGTAGGTAAGTTAAAAACTGTTGAGAGACAGACAAACACATTGTTGGTTTTGGTCTTTGGTCATGGGATTTATTGACAACAGGAACAACGTTTAATAATGTCAAGCTCATGCTTGTTGGATTTTCATCAAAAGAAGAATGAATACACTTTAAAGAAGTGTTTAACTAGCAGATATCACATGCTCTTTTAATAACCCAATAGACTTGTGGCAATTAGTGTGTCACCACAGAACAATCATTTCTGCTAATTTCTAACGACGCTATTTCAATACACAGTACCCTAGTCAGACAGCATTTGGTATTTGGAATGATGCTAATTGTAAGAAAGCTGAAAAGTTGTGAATGTGGCAGCAAAGTAACATTAATCGCTGCCAAGGCAAGAGGACGCCAAGTATATTCAGGACTGATGTTCCATAAGGATTGACAATAATGCTAAATATTGAACTTTTTGCTGCTAAGCTTAACCTGCCTTATAGCAAACTGTAATAGATGAGACGCATATTGGAGATTTCCATCTATATTCTGGAAATGTCTAACCTACATTTCTCTTAAAAGTGATAATTATAAAGCCTGATAGACTGCTGTGTTGTTTAAAAAATGGCTGCTGAGTAATGAAGGACTTCTTTAAATGTGAGGGCTAAGAGTCAAGACACACAAACAATAAAATGGTGGCCACAGTTTCCCATATAAAAACATGAATCATCAACAAACATTGACACTGCAGTGTGCAAGGAATAAGATCTAGTATACTGGTAACATTCCACTGTTTAATACTGGCCTACTGTGTTCAACTTTTTACCCTTTTATTATTATTTTTTTAAGAAAATTCTGTCATTAAAAATCTTTCTATAGTATATTTTTTTCTTAGAAAATATAGAAAAAAGAGTAATTTACAAGTATTTTACACATGAAATATCCTCTGGCTTTTGTTTTGGAACAGATATGACTCATTTTGTTCTTTTGCAGCACATGGTGTTACAGAATATGCATCGAAACAACAAACGTAAGTCACTACAATGTAGCAAAAATGAAAAATACGCAGACTTCATACAGAAAAATCAAATACATGCATACATACGATACAGTGCCATGCAAACACAGTCCATTTTGGGAAGTAAATTATTTAGGAATTGCATTTCTTTCCCGTGTTTCAAACATTTCATGCCTTCTTGCTATACATACATGACATGGCTTTTACATAATGTGACGCCCACTGCAGCTTCTGCAGGTAGTGGCTTGCCAAAGACTCATCATTTCTACGTAGGGCAATGTTTGGTTGATGGTTTTTTTATCAATTCTCCACAAAAGCAGGAAATGTGTTTGTGGTAAAGTGTGACGGATAAAAGATGACCCTTTTTCACTGTGTTCGCTGATATTAATTTACACAAGAACCGTGTTTGATAGCCTTTTTGACAACTAGTGATTTCTCACTTGATACTGAATGACAATCTTCTTCCCTCACACACTCCTTTGTCAAACATCAACACATATTTTGGTCCAACAGTCAAATTTCTCCCCAGCTGCCCGGTTAGCTGTGCTGCATGTGAGCCGTTCATATTCTCAGTGGCAGCGCAAAGAAACCAGACAGCAGTGACAGCCCTTTTAAGAACCAGCCAGTCCCTTAAGAAGGTATTGACTGTTCTGCAATCAACCACATCTGCTCACATATAGGGCGTCTCTATCACATGCCACCAGCTAAGCTGAACCTGCCAGGGGTCAGTGAGAGACTGGTATCTGTCGGGGCTGCTGACCTTGAGTGTGTTTGTCTTTGGACTGCAACAGAGATTCTTATCAGGCCTCGGCACACGTAGATAATACTGTTTACCCTCTGGGGAGACAACAGCCATTTAGGACTTCGAAGACTGAATACTGAAGAAGGGTATTTGTGAGATAGACCTCTATTTTTTTGATGGAATGTCATTTGAAGTATTAGGGCAAAATATACTCAGTTACTAAACGGACCAGCTCCAGGCCTGCAGGTGGCAGTAGCGGTCTGTACCTTCATTTTTGCAACAATAGAGAGCCGAAGTCTTCACTTCCAGGCTCGATGCTGTTCCACCTTTCTGAAAACGCGAAGCACTTCATGTTCATGTTTCACATTCTAGGATCAATGAATCTTTCATGCTAGCATTAGCAATTGAACCCTAATGTTCGTAGCATAGTTAAACAATGAAGTTGTTAGCATTTGAATAACTACGAAATCTTTGCAGCATGGATTTGCACATCGTCGTTTTTTTTCCATAGCTAATATCCAACATCCAGTCTGCTGTGGTAAATGTGTTAGCAAGCATTTGTTGTTACACATCCAGCAGATATAGCGCAACATCTTTTATTTGTTTCAGTGCAATACTCATGTTTTAGCTCTATTTTGATGTCCACTGAAAACTGAGGGACGCGTTCGCAGGCCAGTTGCTAATTTTGTCTGTCTACTGTTTGGTGCTGGCTGGGTAGTGTGGTAAGTTCTCGTTTGACCTCGCTCTCTATCGGGGTTTCCGCACTATTCAGAGACAGTGTACTTTACAAAAAAAAAAAGTGCCTCGCTGTTTAATTTAAAGCCTGCTTCACAAACTTGAAAAACATTAGACAGCAATCACTAAATTAGCTTGAATAATTCATGATTCATGGTTGATTTATGCGAAAGTTCCTATGTGAAAGAATTTACTGCGATTTTTTTTTGTTTTTATATAAATCTGTCAAACAAACAAAACAAATCTGTACACTATTTGGCACCACTGCTAGTTTTGAATCACATTCAGATCTTCCAATTTCCAGTGCCATGCCAGTAAGCTTTTAGAAGTAGATCACAGAGACATTCATACTCTCACAGAAACTTTCCATTGTTATCAACCTGCTAGAAAGTTCGATATTTCAAGCGTTGGAAACACTTTTGGTTTTACTGGACTGGTGCAAACGCAGTTTAGGATTTACTTAAGTCATACTCAGGCTTACTGCCTTTTCAAATACTGCTGCACAACAGTCACTTATCACTTCCTCTTCATACGCTGCAGCCCACTGCAGTTCCTTTTGCCATCGCCTAAGACCTTATATCACTTCTGGAGTAAAGCAGAAATATTTGCCCCTTGCTACTATAAACCTATACAGTTCTATTCACACGATGCAATGTGCAAGATAATTCTTCATAATGGACACAGTGTATGCCATCTGCCCAGGTCAGCTGTTCGGCTATTTTTAATGTTACAGAAAAGCATGCGGTGTGCTTTCTTTCCACAGTTTCTCTCTTTCCACAGAATTTGGTTTCATTTCTATTTGCTGTTATCGAGGTGTGCGGAGTAAAGTGCGTGCACATTCGTCTCCTGCACAGGTTAATTTGTACACTATCGTATGATCACGCTAACCACTTTCACCAACTTGTGTCCTTGGCTCAACAGACTGCTATGCTCCTCACTCACTTTTGAGTTAAGGGCAGCAGGAGATGAATACAGAATAGCTAATATTTAAATGAACTAAATTACTGTATGTTTAGAATTTCCGTACAGATTTAGCAAGCATCCATTCTGGTAACTAAGTTGTTTTTATTTACCAAATAGTTGGGAAAGAGCTTTAGAACCATGAGCATGTTGCAGTTTGTGCAAATGAGATACACTGTCCAGACTGAAGGACTGAATGACCGACCAGTGGGGCTGCGCTCTACTCTGGCCAGCTTAGCTGCTATTGGTTAGAAGTGACCTGTGCCCACTCGACATGGGACATCTCACACTTCCCCACACCTCAAGAGGTGCCTCACCATTGGAGAACACCTCTAATCCACCAATAACTGACGGATACCCACTGATACTTGTTGCTAAAATAACAAACTACTCAGACGTTTGTCACATGATCAGGATTCTCCCTGACTTCAATGCACTCTATCTCCTCCCTTTCCCTTTCCCTCTCCCGTTCCCGCTCCCTCTCCCTCTCCCGCTCTTTACGCTTGGCTCGTTTCTTTTTCTTGTGTCTTTTTTTGGATGGCGGGAAGAAGGTCAGGAAGACGGGCAGGATGACGAAGCAGTGCAGCACGGTGCAGCCCGCGGTGAGGAGGGAGCACTTGAACAGTGTGTAGGTCAGATTGGAAGGCACAAACACCAGGGGCATGATCCCGATCACAAAGCAGGATGTGTTCTGTAGGATGGCTGCCCCGTGCTCCTCCAGTGCCAACTTGATGCACTGCGTCCTAGTGTGCTCGGTGGCTAGCACAAAAGTGTACAGGTGTGGTGCACAGTGATCCATGGCAAAGTTGAGGGTATAAATAAGGCACAGGATTGAGATGCTGTCCATGCCAACGTTCCAGAGGGTCATCAAACCCAAGACGCCCAGCTCCACGGATGTTACAGTGAGAATGAGCCAGAAGTTACCCAAGGGGTTGATGACCAAGAAGAAAGTGAGGATGAGGATTGTGAGTACGCTGAATCCTGAGGTCAGGATGGGCGAGATGACAGAAGAGCTGTAGCGGTCCATGAACACAAACGTAGGATTGAAGGCAATGAATTTGATGCTGTTGATAAGCATCAACGGACGAAGCTTTTCTAGAAGCTCCACCACCTCTTCGCGCTTCTTCTCTGTCGTCCGTGCCACCAAGTACATTCGTGAGGCGATAATGTCATACTCTTCAGTCTCACGGTTCTTAGTGAATATGATGTCCTCAGTGAAGTGCTGGTACTCCGGGCTGCGCAGGAAGGAGCCCTTGAGGATGGTGATGAAGTCACCCTTGGTTGATGCACTTACATTCACCACCCGCAAGTAGTGGAAAAAGTTGTCCATCCAGGAGATCTTGTTGAAGCCATGACTCAGAGTCTTCAGGTGCTCCTGCACCGTTGAGTTCCAGTAGTCGATGGGCTCATAAATGTAAAACCCAATCACAGGACTGTAGTTACTGAAGTATTTTTGCTGGGTCAGAGCATAGGAAACACTAGGAGAGTTACTAGCCAGCAGATTCACAATATTTGATCCGTCACTAATTTGTAAACATCCCATGAATGAAAAAGATGCGTAGATGAGATACAGGATGACCACAAAGGGTTTGACATAGGTGTTAGTAATCCATTCTGTGTAGTGCTCACGCAGGAAGTGCTGGATGAAGTGATTCTGGTAGGGGACACTGTCGTGGTGCGTGGACAAGTCATGGCCGTCACTCATCATGGTTTTAAACCATGTGGGCTGGCGGTCCAGATACTCCACTGAGGGAATTTTACAACAGAAAACACTGTGGTAACGGTTCTGCTCCAGCTGTCCGGCAAACACAAGGCAGGAGCCATAGAAAGAGAAAACATAGAAGTAGTTGACCAGAATGGCAACACACATGCTCTGGCAGAAAATCTTTACAGATTCAATGTTGGTAAAAGGGCTAGCTCCCATGCCGAAGGTGATGATGTAGAGTGAGCTGGTCATGGTGTAGCACACCATCACGTCAGCAAAAGCATCCGCCACACGCTCCTTGAAGGGAAGGTTTTCCCTCGTTCTCCTCCAGCCTGCCAGCAGCTCGAACACCCCTTTAGTTCCATGGCCTAGAAGAAGAAAGAAAGGACAAATAGGGTAAGAATCATGTTTGCACTGATGTGTTTGCACAACAAAAACAGTCTGAAACCAAGATATAATGATTCATATGGAGTGAAATGGTCCATTTCTCTGAAGGATCTCAGAAGCAATATTTTTTGTACAACTGAGATATTGACATATTTAGAATACTCTGGAATCCAAAAACACAAATTGTGACGCACTACACCGTATCTGAATTATAAAACATAATTTTAGCTCTTATAGCATCAATAGAGGATGGAAACATATGTGCTACCATAACAACTGCTTTACATTCCTTCAAAAATGAGATAAATATCACCCCATTGCCGGAATGGTTCAGGCTCATGGTTAGGGCACATACCATAAACCCCCTAGTTTGATTTCAGTTAGGGACCTTTGATGTGTATCATACCCCTCACTTTTCCCAAGTTTCCCATATGCCTATAATCTATCCAATAATAGCAAAAATGCCCCAAAATAACCTTTAAATATAATATATTTTATTGCATATGTTAAGGTTTACATTGTTTGCAAGAAGCACTGCATGATATACAAACCAAAGCAAGCTACAAAGGTAAACTCTTAATTTTGAGGGTTGGCTGACTCAGGCGTACAAGTGCTGCTGCACTAAATAAGAGTGAAAGTGGTGAACAAGGAGAAATGACTGCCAACATGAAAGGAGCTGCTACTGTGAACTGTCGTCTCTATGTCTAAAATTAAGGGTTGCAAGCCCTGACCAAATACCGGGCATGCCGGGGGAGCTGGACCGCTCAATTCCCAAGAGGACTCAGAAGATGAATTTTGGTAACATGGTAGCATCCAATTATTGACCTTAAAAATCTGTCATGTGTGCCACTATTTAAAGCTAAAACAAGTTCACTTTTGGATCCTGAGTGAATTTGGATGGATTTGATAACCATGGCACCGTGTTTTATTCTCAACTGCAACAACTAAATGTTTGGAATTCACTGCAGCTTTGATTTGCACCCCTGGCTGTCTGCTTCAAAATAATAGCTACTGAGGATCATGGTTGTCATAGTATATCCAACCATCCACCATGTCAAACTGATTTAGCAGACTCAAGAACATTGAGGAAATTAATGAAAGACAATTGTTGTTAACTGTGTGAAAGTTCTTGTGATGATTACACAAATTATATTTTTACATACATAACTGTATTTACATGTTTTTCTTTATGGATACATTTTTGTATGCTGCTACTGGCAGGAAATATGTCAGGACATCCCCTGAATCTAAGATTAGCGGCTACCATGTTAAGTACACTCCTCCATACACCTCTTCAAGGAGAGTAAAAACAGTACTGATGTTTTGTCTATTTTTACAAGCACTGGCGAGGCTGCCAAACCACTTCAGCACAACAAAAATAAAATTAAAACATAACTTTGAACAACCCTGCCTTGACTCTAATAGAAGCACAGGCTTTCCTTTTCCCTTCATATCTGAGATAGAGTTGGACACTGTCCTCTCTACCATGCACCAGTAAACAGCACCGAATGTGTCTGCAACAGACCCATTCATGTGAGTCAAATCTGTGGGATTTTTTACCACTCAAGAATATAGGCATAAAAACACATATAACGTTCAAAGGCATAGTTGCAGGTATAGTGCAAAATCTCCCACACAGGAACACCCGCCCACCCACACACACTGTTCATTTATTTGTAAAATGTTGGAGCTGCATTTCTGATGGGGGGTAAAACTGCTGCGAGGGAATGCGTTATGAATTCCTGAGCACTGGAATCAATTTAATGTTCCTCCAGCAAGTAACTACACTGGATTCAGTGCATCCATATGTTTCTCTGCTGCTTTTGATCCTTTCAAATCTAGCAGGTGGACAGTGAAGTGAGAGCGGTTGCTAACCTTGACGGCATTATAAATTTCCCCTTGTCTGATGCAGAGGAAAAAAAAAGTTAATTAGCTATAAAGGATTAGTCTTATGTAATGAGTCAGCTAGATGTCTTCCTGCTTTTAGTTTTATTAAGCTGTGCTGCAAGTCAATTAGTTAGTGTCAGTTGGTTTAGAGGGTGTGTAGAGAGAGGAAATTCACGCCCATGGTTTTTCCAGCATTACACCAGGGGCGTCTGTGAGCGTTACCCTTCACCAGTTACCAAATAGGATGTTAAGTAGCGTGTCACGACTGGAAAAGCTCTGGGATTCATTACAGTGATTGATTACTGGCAGGTAGGAGCTAACGAAGGAGTTTTACAAATCAGTGTACAGAATATTTACCAGAACGTATCTTTATTTTTGGATTTATACGTTGTATGTTTATATAATACAATGTTCTGCATCACTAAAATCGATAAAGAAATGAAGTTGTCAAATATAATAAAACATTTAGAAATGCATAAACACTCAGTGATTGAGGAAGACATGCACGATGATAAGGGTTCAAACTACAAGGTATATATATTTTTGACATATTATTTGGATTAGCATTATATTATTAGCATTTGGAGTTCAGATATGGATTAAAAAGAAGAAAAAAAAACATGTGCTTGACATGAAGTACAGGTGGAACGGAACCATTGACGAACTATCCACTAGGCCACTAGTGTTTGACTAGCAATGAGAATTTTTCTAAATAGGGGGAGAAGATACCCATCATAAATTTCAAGAGCCTAACATGACATCTTCAAATGCCTTGGTTTATAAAGACCCTAAAGACACTGAATTTACAATGATATAAAGAAAATGAAAGTAGTAAGTCCTCACAATGAAGAGGCTGGCATTTTTATCAGTTATTAAAAAGCAAATCAAGACTTTGATCGAGTGCTTCAGCACTACATGGATATGATAAGTATGCATATATATGTTTGATACCATATACTAGTTTAATTCACACACACTTACTAAAGCCCATACGAAAGAAAGCTCTTTTCTTTTGTAGTGTTTCAGCATGTTTAACTCTTTTACTTTACATGACAAATTTTAGCAACAGATTTCAGAGCATGCTGTAGTGGTTTACATTTACATTAAATTACATTACATTTGTTTAACTACAGTAAGGTTATGCTATTAAACCTGGCTCCAGATCAGGAAATAGCAAAATTAAATTACAATTGCCAGGTTTCAACCAGTAGAGGGCCACTATGAATAATTACAACACAATATGTAGAATTCTAATACTTTGCACTAAAATATGAAGATTTGGACTTGGATCTGTAGCACTACTAAATATTTGAGAAAATTGTAAGGGTTTAGTTACACTTGTGTATCTTACATGGCAATTTTACTCACTTGTTTTATTCTTTTTAAAATGTTCTATTTAACTATTTTTTTTTTATTTTTGCCATATTCTTTAAATACGTCTGGACCTTTAAGAAGCATACATAGTTTTTTGAGTTGGAGTGTTTTGATGAAGTCTGCTTTCAAAAGAGCACAACTCGTTTTATCAAACACTCAGTGATTTCACACCTGTCTCGTCTGTCTGTGAAGCTACTACATTTGACTTTGAAGGCTCCAAAGTGAGAAGAATCCTAATTGGACAAGATGGAAGTGAAGTGAAAGAGGGCGAGCAGAAATCAAAAACAGCAGCACCCTCACTGGTGGTGAGGTTTAGGGTTATGTACTCACCCCCATGTCAAACTGAGACAGATGCTCCAATGGGCAACATGTTTGAACTGAGCAACAGCAGGAATGGAATCCTTCTCTTCATGCTTAGTGAATATTTAGGTGTTTCTCAAAATTTCCATAAACCTATCAGGACATTTGACATGATGACTTTATTCAAACAGACGACTATAGATATTTTAGGAAACATGACAACTAGGAGTCCAAATATTGCCTTACAAACAAAGGTCAGTCTTGTCGTGACTTTATAGAGGCCTACATAGTTTATAACACCCATTTCTAATCTCTTTTGATAGTGCATATGCATCACTAAATTCAAACATATGAAATAATTGCACCAACTAACTACTAGTTAGTAATGGTTGCATGGCTACAAAGTCGGCAAAAGTTGCTATTATAGTAGCCACACAAATACTGTTATACCATCATAAATATGGTATAACATTTTCTAATATTACAATAAAAGGATATTATTACTGTTTTTACAGTTAAAGTTGGCATTTCATTCCATATTTTACAGAATAAATGCATTCATTTCTCCAAATAATTGACTGAATGATTGAATGCAGGTTTTACCATTAAATATTACACAATTAACAGTCTCTCATATAAAATACTACTTTATTCTGTATAAATTCCCCAAAAATGCCATATAAATAAAGGTTTTGCCATGAAATATGACTTTGCTTTATATGGCATATTTATGGTCCCCTGCTGTCATGGTTTGGCAGTTTTTCACCCTAAAATCTACAGACATTTTTTTTTTTACAGTGCATTTAGTGAGGAGTGAAAGAGGAATAGAAAGATGGAATATGGGCGACGTATCTGACCTGACACCTTTTTAAACCGCTGTTAACTAATGATGTAAGATATGCAAGAAATATTTTAATACACAAAAATAACACAATAATTACAGAATGTGCAAATAGCATTAGCATTACACCAAATAACCAAATACAGTAGCATCTGTTAGTTACGTGCAACTGGAAATTTCCCTGTCACTCCTTTCTACTTAAATACTAGTAACTCTGTATGTATGCACTATATATAGTTATATACATGTATAAAGACATTTACAAAGTATGACAACTATCTAAACTATTTAATTTGGACCACAAAAGCTGTTTTGTTTTGTTTTTTTAATAAAAACTGGATACTAGATTCATTATGGAAGCTGCTCAGTTGATGTTGAAGTTAAATTTCAGGGCAAATCTTCTGCAAAGGTTTCCACATGGTACAGTATGAAAAATAGCAAGCTTACGAAGGACTGAGTACATTTAAAACTTCCAGTACACTCTTCTTGACTTTCCAAATGTTAATGCACTGAACTGATTCAATTCTGGTGGGGAAACAAGTAATTTTGAGGATGCCACTTTTTTCATAATGTAAGCTGATTTTTTAGGGCCTGTGTGTACCACCTGATGGTCACCATTGCTGGCCACAAAGCCCTGTACTCGTCCTAGTGTTGGTATAGCAATTTCCTGTTTACATAGTTGATTTTTTTTTTAACTGGACAATGCTCCAAAGGTTCCATGTTATTTTGGAAATCGCTGGTTAGTGAACTGGCAAATAGTTCCTGAAGACTTTATACAAACAACCCTAGCAATGGATTTTAAAATAGCTGTTGCAACACAGTCTGGCTGATTAAACTTTCATCCACGCTGGTCTAGAATGGACAGTGCAGAAGCTTCAATCAATGACAAAGTGAAAAATGCAAGGAGGGAAAGGAGCACATGGCTGGCAGCACGACTTCCATTCAATGCTAATCAGCTTTGAAGGAAACTGACAGTTCTCTCTATGTCTGAATGCCGATAGATGTAAAACTGAATGTCCAAATTCTTACTTGGGCCTCTGTGTCTGTTAGGAAATACGAATGGATGATGAGGGAAGAGCGGGGGTGAGGTAAGAGGCAGCACAGAGATTGCATTCCTGATTATTGCAGCGATAAAACTAAACCAGTGTCACCGTCGGTCCCCTAAAAAACAGCACACACACATATAACTATCCTCTTAGAACCTCATAGCCACAGCTACGAGTCTGCAGGGAAGACCAGACTCTCATTTGCGGTTTCTCTCACCATCTTCACCCACACAGAGACACCCCACGCAAACACACTCTGGAACAAACACACACACATATACAGACAGCAAATGAATAAGTCTGCCTCCTTTCACCTCCAGTTTTCCTCTGTATATGACACTCCAGGTGGTAAAATACACTTTCAGGCAGCTGCCATGTGGGCCTTCAGCACTTGGTCCTCAATATCTGTGAACAGCTGAGTGCACTGACTGGAGATTGTGTTTAGATAATAACAGGCTGTTGCCAGCAATGTCAACCTGCAAAAACAATCAAAACATGCTTCCTAAGCTGTACGATTTAGCTGTTTTCCAAGTGAAGCTGCCGTTGAGGACATTAAGGTCATGTCCTCGGTATGTTAACTGGAAGTTTTAGCATCTTTGGAGAGATTACATTCCATTTTTTCTAAACCTTAATTTGAAAACATGACGCCTATTTATTCAATTCAGTATACAATGTTTGAATCAATAGCTCTGTGGGCATCAGAAATGTTGCACATTGTAATTGATTGGATTATCGTTTTGTTTGGCCATGCCCCCTCCTCAGTTATTGCTTTCTCCTAGGTGGTCCCTCAGGGTTCAATCTTGGGTCCCCTATTGTTTCGATCAACATTCTGCCCCTTTCTGGAAACAATATGTCACTATAACGTGGATGCTACACAACTACCCATTCCCTAAACCCCTCCCTGAAAGAGCGACTGTCCAATCATAGCTTGATAACAGTCAACAAGGCAGAGCAGTTGTTAGGGTTGATTTCTCTACACGCTGCATGTGGCTTTAGTAAGAGAGATATTTGGGACCCAAAAAGTTTAGAGGCAGATGGCCTTCTAAAACCAAAAATACAAGCTCAAAGTACATACACACAAACTAAAAGTGGATGTAGTAATATGTGGACATAGCACAAGTGAATGTCTGAAAAATGCAGCTGAAACGCTCTCTGAGAGACTAGCCGTTAGACCATCCATTTTCTGTTATCCTCATCAGGATCATGGGGGGCTACAACCAATCCCAGCTGGCCTGAGGCGAGATACACCCCCCCAGAGAAGTCACCATTTCATTACACAACACATAGAGACAAACAGCCACTACACATATGGACAGTTTTAAGTGTTTGGACTGTGGGAAGAAGCTGGAATACCTGGACACAGGGGGAACATGCAAGCTCCACACTGAAAGCTGAGGTTTGAAACAGGAACTTCTTACCGTGTATAACATCATATGTATATATATGTATATATATATGTATAACATCAGTTTCTGTATTTATATAACTATGCAGCTATCTAGTTAATCTCACAATGCAAGAACAATGCTCTGTCTTTAAATGGCTCATTACCACATTAAGATACTGACTTTTTCCCATCGCTTTCATAACAATATATAATAAGCCACCATTATATAAAGTATGTAGAAATCAAACTGACATTTAAGACCATTTCACGTGGTTTGCATTTTCATCTCATTCCACTGGAAACATTAAAAAGTCAGCCAGAGATGGATTTCTCTCTGTCTGCAAACAAGTGCCCGCTCCGAAATGAATTTGGAGTGATAAATCTGCCATGTTATTACAGTAAAATGTATACTGCAGTGCTTGACTGGAAAGCATGACAGAGTAGTAATGACAACAATAGGAAGGGTGGAGTTTACCGCAGGGTGAGTCGCCTGGATTTGTCCTCCATTATCTTGTACATTGCTGCTATTAACTGTTGAATGTCCATCTGAATGACCCGAATCAGATGTTCTATAATTGCTCCCACTACCTGCATTATTAACAGTCCGGCTGCTCTATCAAAATGAGAAGCATGTAATCTTAGTGTCATTTTTTGACTTTGAGCTGTAATGTGATGCTCCAGTCATTACTAAGTACCGCAGTCCCTCTTTATTCCAGGCATATCACCAAAATCAGGTCACGATCCTCTCATTTGCAGAGCCGGACAAGGTCACGGATGCTTTTATCTCCTCCGGTCTTGACTATTGTTACACACAAACCTCAGTAGGCACTTACACTTATGACCTCAGTATTTCTAAAATCCTGACCCAGCTGTTTCTTTCATTATGGTCATTTAATTCTTGAAATTCCCCCAACTATGAATACTAGCTAAACTGGTGATAACCCTGACTCATTTTTACCAACAACACAGATGAACCCTTGCGATAAGAAAGCAGCTGCAAGCTTTTACTGAATCACCTGTTCCCCTTTCCTCTAATGGGGGACAGCCTGTGCAGCCACTACAGCAGTGTGTCAGGAAGCAGGGGTGGCGAAGAGAGGAAGAAAGATGAGAAACTGTAGCTCACAATAAAAGGAAGAAGATGCGAGAGGCGTATCTCAAGTCTCTCCCAGATGCAGGTACAAGCCTGAATGGATTGTAAGAGGGCAGTTTGTCACCGGCTGTCCTGCAGACTATTTTCTGCAGAGAAGAAAGGTGGGGGCGAAAGAAAAAAAAAAAAAGCCTTATAGTCTCACTGCTTGACCACGTCGCTCCTATAATGGAGGCCCGGACTGCATTTGCCCTCACCTCCTCCCCATGGCCCACACCAAAAAGCCATCGAGTCATTAAACTAAATTACTGCTCTAAAACTTCTGCGGCGTGGAGACCCCCAAAACACATCGATCACGTGGCGAGGGAGTGTGTCAGTCCCTCCCCGCCCACCGTGCATTCTTCCAATCAGGACGACTGTTAACCATGCCGGCTTGTCACACAGGTGGAGATGACAGAGGAGCCAATATCACAAGGAGCAGGTCTCGGTGCAGAAGAGTGATCCAAACTCAATAAAAACAGATGATGGGAGTGAAAGTGAGTTCGAACACAGGGGAGCCCAAAAAGCAATCTTCACATCCAAATCAATATTTGGGCAATAGACAGAGTCTTTTTTTTTACTTTTATTTTGCAAACATGAAAGAAATGTCTCCAATTTAAATCTCATTTCAGCTGAGCTACCTACCTTGCTAATTGCCTCTGTTTGCTCATTCGCTGTTATAGCTGGAGGTGAACTTAACCCCGCTGCAGTGGGCTGCATACAGAAGCAACGACTACTGAAAGACAATCTCATTACCGAGACAGCAGGATAAGATTCACATAGCCCTCTGAGGCAAAGTATCAGACTGGAATTAACAAAAACTAACAAGTTCAGAGACTCATTTCTCTTTAGCTTCAAATCCCACTGTAAGGGCCTGAAAACCAATTTTCCCCTCAGACCAAAAGGCTCCTACGCGAAGACATAATCTGCTGCCAAAGTGGAGATAGTTATAGTATAGTTATTTTCACATGAGAGATATCTGTATTTGTGTCTTTGTCTGAGCTTTACGTGGGTGGTACTGGACGAGGAAAAGGTGACGTCACCTACTTCTGAGCACAAAGCAAGACTAAGAAATGTTTGAATCGAAACAACACGGTTGTTTGCTAAAGTTACAAGGTTGTCAATCAAATCTGAAACCACATCTGTCCTGGTGAAGAAACAGTTGATGCCTCTATATGACCTACATAAACAAAACAAGACTATTAACAAACAAAAAAAACAGCTGTCAAATATTTTTCACGCCTGCCATCAGGTAAGACACTACCGCCTTTGTCCACAGGGGTCGCCAGATTCAATACAAAATAAAAGCTCCCTGTAGCTGCTTTTAATTTTCCATGAATCAGAAAACAAGAGTGCAGTTTGCTGCCTTATTTTTATGCTTCCTGTAAAAAACAGTCAGATAGGAAAGGACTTATCACGGATATTGTTTGCCATTTACAACAGACAATCCATGTCCATTTGGAAATGAATCACCTCTGTAGTGTAACGTTATTCCCTGTTGGTATCAGAGGTTGTGCTCAAACCTGGTTCAGTTTGGCTGCTGAGCCCAGTCTTTTTTACAGTTAGCAGCAGTTAATTAGTGATTAGGAACTTTGGCAAGTAGTTAGGCTTTCTGTCCATCAGGAAACTCTGTAAATCACAGAGAGTTGAAGCTAAGCAGCCAGAGGACATCAGAGTGAAAAGCAGCAAATATATTGTATATAAAATCCAGTTTCACCAAAGTCGAAATTGTTGGGCCAGAGTAAAGATGTCATATAAAAACACAATAAACCTCATACTTGGTTAATGATTTATTCAATATTTAATGACATGCGTATTCTTGCCTGGGATACGTATGGTTGTAATTAATATTACATAACAGTAATTATTTCACATATTGAGGCCTGTGAGATCAAATAATGTAAACCTTATAAAAAAATACATTTTGCACCAAGGCTGAAAAATTCTATACTGCCATGCTGATAATATCTGCAAGTTTTGCTGCATCGCACGTTGCCCTCCTTGTATCTGTATGATATGGGACACACTCACCCACATACGCTCGCACTCCCCGCCTAGAACAGCTCAGCAGCAACACTATCCTGGATTCTGAGTAGGAGCCTGGGTTTGAAACAGATTCTCTGGAATTTCCCCCAGGTGTGAAACAGCAAATTTGGTTATTTGCATTTTCAAGTCTCCTTCTGGAAAAAAACAAAACTGTGATGCTGTTTTTTTTTCTGCAGTAAAAGATGGAATTCACGTCTGTTTTTTTTAGTTTTCTTGTTAAGATCTTATAAAAAGCACAAGATGTAAAGAGATATTCAACAGTGATCATGTATTTTTCTCTCTGTCTGTTGACTGTGTGCAGTGTGGAGAGACACTGTGATTATTTTTGTTTTTCAGTGAGTGAGCTGCATGTATTTGTGTATGCATGTCTCCATTTATTTATAGGCTTTTGTTTCTGCTCGTGTCTGCCTGCAAATACATAACACACAAGCTGAGTTAGTGGTTGACACCACCACTAAAATAGCACCTACATCATTGACTTGTTCCCATGTCTGGGACAAGGAAACCAGGGGAAGAAGGATTGACCTGGGCAAGTAAAGTGCAGTGTCAGGCTAGTAAATCTAGCAACTCACTTGCCCGAAGAGGGAGCAATCTTGCTTCCTGATTATCTTATTAACAGTGGTGGTGGGTAAAGACAAAGCTTAAGCTGAAGCGCAAGTGACCCGTTGGTTATCCTGAAAAAAGGAGTTTATTGTGGGACCAACTATGTATTGCACAGTTTGTTTCTGGATTGCTGTAATAAGAGCCAACAGCATCTTCGGACCAGATCATCCGGACCATAGACTGTATGAAATATGGACATCGTATCACCCACAGGTTTCTAAAGAGCTGTTGTGAAGATCGGTGTGGTGGCCCTGGCCACCGCCAGCTCCTGCCGCCTCCCAGCTAATCTAAAAATGGTCATGAATGAAGGAAGCCTGATTGCTCAAAGAGCAAATGTATACAGCACCTACCTGTCAATCAAAGTGGCCATGCTGTTAATTATGCATAACTTAATAACCAACTCAATTAATAATTTCTTACTCCTGCCACCTCCTGGCAATGCTCGAAGACGTTTGTTTGGTGGACATAAGGTGGGTGGAATGAAGCCTGGCTGCTCAAATAAGCCGTCTGTAACAGCACCTACCTGGCAATCTAAGGGTCTACGCTGTTAATTCTGCATAACTTTAAGCCTTAATATAATCTGAACAGGTGAGTTGTATATAAATTCTCCCTAAGTACAGTTGTCATGAACATGAAATTAGCTATAGAGACCAAAACAGTTTTTTGTACCAGGCTGTAAACATGTTTATTTCTGCTGTGAGGGTGGGCATTTTAACATTTAATGTAGACTGACTTGTTCTGTAGCCAGCCTCAAGTGGACGTTTGAGCAACTCCAATTTTTGGTACTTTCGGTTTGGCTTCACTTTAGAGCCACAGAGGTTGATGCTTGATATGGACAAACTGCCCTTGGGTAAATAGATTTCTAAAAAAAAAAAAAAAGAACATTAACTTTGTCATTACTTTGGATGTTGTTCAAATCATGCAAATAAGAGCCTGTATCCCTCTGCTGATCCCTCTTCCATAGCTGGACTTTTCTATAAAGCCTCAGATTTAAGTGGCTCTGTTTGACTCTGCGTCTGTGGCTCTGAGTCTTATACATCAGATCCAGCGAGTTAATTAATTCATAATAATACACTGAAATACACTCTTGCTGTATTTTAGCACTGTGCTGTTTGGGGTTTTGACTAACATGAGAATAAAAGAAAATAAGGAGTGGAAAAGAATCATTAATTTGATGCACAAACCAATCAGATGCCCTTTTTTTTAAATTTCTAAATATTTCTGTGGTGTCTAATATTTCACAGAATTGATGTGAAATGACTTCAGCAGCACAGTGACACGCAGTGCGCCCCAAAAAACACCACGACAGACTGAAATATGCAGTTACAGGAAGTACAGTGAAGAGATTGACCTTTTTTTTTCCTGTTGATCCATTAAAAATGCAACACCTCACCACTGTTTGATGCTATATTTAGCGCTGTTAAGAGGGGTCCTTTGGAGACCCCACTTCCTGCTCAATGTTCCATTAAATATGGATTAGCCCCCCAACAACACCTGCTCATCGACGCCGCTCGGTAAAAGTGGCTCTCATCCCGGTCAATATTGACACACTCACACTAATGGCCAATGTAATGAGAAGGTGAAATGAAGGGGGTAAAATAATGTCGCTTGGTCGAATTAATTACTGTTTTTCTACCGTGCACAATCAAAAAATCAGTAAATCTGTTGATTACAGCATTCATGGAAACCTAAACAGTGCTTCAAAATCTAATTTAACTCCGATTCAACACTGTAATTTAGGTTGCAAATACATATATTATAAAATCAGGGATCAAAGAATCTTTATTATCCCTGAGGGGCAATTTGTTGTGCTTCAATGGGGCTAAATTAGAAAAGAATAAATCTGATTGCAGTTTTTCCAACCAACTCTGAATATAATAATGAAATGTTAGGTCTGTATTAGAGGGCTAAACAAAAATCAAATATGCATTTTGTTTCTAGATAAAATGGGCTTTTGTGTAATGATTAAGCTGCTCATTGAGGCCTTCCAAATTGGGATATTTTAATTTGTTTGTTAAAATTAGTTTGAGTAGCTTTTAAATAAATTTTACCATTTTTGCAGTTTTCCCAAACGGAAAGTTTGGCTAATTAAATGCAACTAATGTGATTGAGATTAACACAGTACTCATAAACTCAGCTCTCAGTGGCTGACGGCCAGCGAAACCAAATGAGTTTATTCAGTTCCAGCTCGGTTGAAACTTGTTATCCACTCAGATCTTTATTTATCCATGGCTCTGTGATAAAGGGCTTGAATTTAAGGCTCTGACTGGTTTACTTTGTGTGAATTTAGCAACACTGCTAGCTGTCAGCTTTTAAGTACATTTATGCTTTCTGGTTTTTGATTCAAAAAGGTTTATTAGACTCATATTTAATCAGATATTACAATATGAGTTTAATAATTAGAACATTCATAAGTGGTATTTAGCAGCTAGCCTGCATAGCTACCCAGCTAGCTACTACTGTAGCTACCTGTCTGTAAATTATGCAATGCGATCAGCTAAATAAGGGCCACCACACTCTCTAAATAAACCTGTGGGTGATGTCACAGTGACTACGTCCATATTTTATACAGGCTATGGCTAAATCTCTGTGAATAATTTAAGCTATACTCAAAATTGTTGCTCTTGCAATTTGAATATTGGATATTATTACCGGTAATTTTTGTGTACCATCATCACTGATCACTGTCCACTAGTTGTCTGGTCACCAATAGGTCTTTTACACTTAAGAATTAGCTTACCAAGCTAGCTGCTAGTTCATCAAAATGATAAGAACAGTGTTTCTTTTCAAGAAATACAGACATAAATAATACAGACAGCAGCAGGCAGGGAGCAGAATTCACCAGTTAACAGCCAAGAGCTTCATCGTGCCAGCTCGAGGAACTTGATTTGTCAGCAACAATTGTCATTTAAGTTGGCACAGTCGGTGGCTGCAGACTGAAATTTCTACAGTTTAATAAGACACTAAACTGCAAATCAGTCATGCGATCCAACTCGTGTCTGTTGCTACTGCACTCTTTTAAATGAACACACACAACACCAAAGTAAAGAAATATCACAAGAGTCTTGGTGCCCTAGCACGATACGGATCTGAAGCCATCAGCTGCAGCAGTGGCCTCAAATCCCCATTACTCCCCGTCACACACGCTGATGAAGAATTACACGGCTGCTAGATTATTGGCATGTAATATGTGACACTTGGAGGGATCTGTAATGAGAAATTCAGGAAAGTTCCCTCACGTGTTGATTGGAAATCTGCAACATATGACAGCACACTGCCAAATCAATAGATTACAGTTAAAGTATACCTCATGCTGTGCTCTGAACAGAAATACGTTAGCGAGATGCAATGACTCGTACCATGTGATGTGCATATGCATGCGTGTGTGTGTGTGTTACTGGTTTACCTGCCTGTTTGTCAAGACCAGAGAACTCTGACAGTAATGTGAAGATCAATACTTTCTGACGTAATGAGGAGGAGCCACTCCTAGAGAGCATCTCCCCGTGTGACACGTGTATAAATCACACACTCAGGCTGTTATACCTGTACAGAGGCTTTCATTTATTCCAGACATTCAGTTGCTTCTAAATCAGACCAAACCAGGTCTTCTGACTGCATGGAGGGCTGTGCGCGCAGATTAACTTACAAGCATGTTAAAAGAAATGCACACACACGCGCGCGACAACACGATGGCTGGGTCGGATGAGTCAAGGTTGGTGGCGGTGCGGCAGTCAGGAATACAAATGACTGTGATGCAAAAGGGGCTGACAAACAATGCTGTAAAGCAGATTATCTGCCGTGTCTCTGCACGGCTGTGCAGCAGCAGACGTTGCACCACATCTGATGACATCCGCTAGGATTTCGTGTTCGTTTTGAAGCCGTTTGAAGATGCAGAAGTTATGAATAGAGTCCTATCAAAGTAAACTCTTGAAGTGTGGAAGGAACGGGCGTACCTGAGTCCTGTTTCTATGGTGGACAGGGCCCAAAAACTAGCTTTAACATAATCATGTCATTTAAACAGATAGTTTAGTAGCTGTATCAGGTTCTGGTCCACACCACTGTAGACAGGGTCAGAAAAAATGTATTTTAGCCAAATAAAAAGATTCAAACTAAAGTCCAAAGCTGTTTACACTACACTACAATAAGAATATTTCCATGTGCCAGTGTTTTTTTTTTTGGCAGTAACTGTAGAATTTCCATATTCCTATGCATAAGCCCACTATACTTGTACAATATTACGCTATCGATCAGGTGACAATGTCCACAACAGTGCTAAGAGCCTGTCTTTGCAGCTAACGCACTGACTGCAGATAAGTAGCTCATACAATCGCACCTCAAATTACCCAATTTTGCCTTGATGATGCATTCATGGCTCACATAAAAATATGAAGTGGAAAAATGAAAAAAAGAAGAAGAATGACTGGTGCAGATCAGGTTTGTGTTCCCAAAGATGTCAGATGATCGCAGTAAAAAATAAAATGACATTTTTCTGAATCTGTTTTTTTTATTATTCTTTTTACTTTGTTTATCTTTACAACCAGAAAACAAAACCAACAGTCGGATGATGAGAGAAGTTTTGTCTGTTATTAACACAGACTACTTAATGATAATATGAGCACAGTGAGGCTCTGACCAGATTTTAACTTCACTAAGTTTACCTCTTTATACTATATCTCTACAATATGTAAGCTCACATAAGTGTTTCTGAAAGATTCTCAATCATAGCCAAAATAAATCTATGGAAATTATTCTCAGTATCATTAGTCAAGTCTGTAACCGGACATCATTTGTCATAAATATAACAAACTAAAAATAAGCAATTTGCACACAGATGAGAAAATGTATAGAGTAGGGCACAAACCCTGCTGTAATTCACTTTCCTAAAAAAAAACAACACTTTGCATGAACATAAAGATTGCAAAGTTTGTCCTTTGACACTTCCTGTAATCAGCAGATGGATTCAATAGCAGTTTTTTTTTCAATTCACGCTAAAATCACACGCACTCTCAAGACTGACACCTTTCACACCTCCTCACGCGTGCAAAAATGAAGCTGCACACACAGCGCGTCGAGATGAACTTCCCCTTTCCAGGAAGCTGTCCTCCTGAGTTTACCTAGAAGACACGTTACCGTGGAAACGTGTAGAGACAGCTCAGCCACAAACTGTGTGATTTCTTGTTCTCTGCTGTGATTAAACTGTGACTTTTCCCTCACAGTCACAGTTCACCTGGAACAAACACAGATGCTCTTTATACCAGAAATACAGCAAAGCGCAAATGTGACAGGCTTCAGTTAAAGATGCCGTGAGACTCGCTGATGAACGCTGAAGACTGATTTTATAATCGGGAACTGAGCTACATAAAATCAGTACGAGAGCATGAGACTGGGAATGGGACCAGGAATAAATCTAGTTCCCAGAATATAAAAAAAATAAAAACTCCTGTTGCCAATGGCAACATTAAATTCTGGTGGAAACATTGTATAGACTCCTAATAACATGCTCTTCCAGAAATAGTGTATTTTTCCATCTAGGAGCGTATCATCGCGGCGCTATATTAACTGATGTATGGACCTGGTTTATGACTCCTCCCTGCAGCCCTTAATAATGACCCTGAAGCCGTCATACCACCATCATCCCAGAGCCACTCATGGCAATAACATCCAGAGATCGATCATCCGTCATCTGGCCCTACTTATTGAAACAGGCAGGAATTCCCAGAGGGCTTTTCACCATCAGCAGAGATGGCCACTGCGTGTGACTGGCTGGGAAGGTTGAGTGTCACTATCCATCTTACCCTCACAGGATAAAAAAAAAAATATATATATATATATAAATATAAATCAGTCCATAAAAACATGAAGGTCCAGAAAGAGAAAACTTGCACAGCTTGTAAATCATGAAGCGATGCTGACAGAAACGTCACAGGCTCAGATAGATGTGACGGAACAAAGAGAGGAGGCGTGAGGAGGAGAGGACATCTCATATGACCCTCACCCAAACGTAGCTGCCATGTATGTGGTCAGAGCGCCACCACAACGTGACCACCGTACCACACAACCACCCCTCACCACGTATCATAGACTTCTGTTATGGCCGACATTTTGACGAGTTGAGGCAGACGATGGCTCCATTCCATTAAGTTGCGTTGTGGGCATGCACGATACCAAAGCCCTGGAGCTCTAAATGGAACTGCTTTGACAAGTGAAAACATCTGAAAAGGGTTTATTAACTACGCTATTTTCCAGGTGGGCAGACATGCTTGTATGAAGAAGAAATAAGCACGAAGAAGTGAACACGCTCTGCAAGACTGACGGCTACACAGAGGTTTACTTCACTTACTTGAGCCACCAAATTATCCAGGACTAATGAGATGAACTCAATCATTTTCATTTCCAAAGGATGCCTTATTGCTGGTAAACACAGCTTTAAAGCGTCATAGATTCTAAATGTACGTTCAAAATGAGAATGCAACGCTATCTGTGTTTATCTGATCGGCAAACAAAAGCAGATCGTACAAAAGGTCCATCAGCGGAGAGTTTAGCCATCACAGTGTGCACACTGCTCATGGAGTCATAGTCATTTTTAACTGACATGGGTGAATATTTGCTGCAGTACACATTCATGTCTCTTCCAGTGCTCTTCAAATTGGCCAAAAATTACACTGGCGGTGCAGGTGAATTATGTAAATACGACGCCAACGTGACCCAGCAATCATAACGTCTCATTTACAGTTCCTGATCTTCCGTGTTGCTGCTGGTAGGTCGGCTTTTTTTTTTTTTTTTTTGCTGCTCCAGTTCAACCCAGTTCATTTTGTTAGATTCTTCATCATGTCAGATAATCCCATTTAAAGTAGTTCTGCTCAAGCACTCGAAGCCCTTTCCTCGTTTAGCGGCTTCTTGCTGATGTTGTTTACAGGCTTTTTAGAAATCGGATTATGATTGTCTGAGCTGCATTTGAAGCCGTCATGGAATACTCTATGAACACACACCTGTGACCGTGTTACATCAGTATTACTGCGCCAAAACAACAGCAAACTCTGGGGTTTTGGGTCCTAGCTACATTTGCGCCCTCAGGTCTGCCCGTGCGCCCTAGAGGCGCAAATTGGCAGGGTTTTTTTCTTCACACGGAGACTGCGCCCTGGGCGGTCGCCCACATTGCCCATAGCTAAGACCGGCCCTGCTTCCAACTTTATGTTTGCACTCGATCTGTTCTTTGCCTTGTTTATCTACTTTTTGATCCAATCTTTATTTTGGAATTTAAACACTAATGTATGGCTTGGTAAAAAGAAAAAACAGCATTATTGTCAGTAAAAATCCTCAAAAAGAACATCTGGATAATGCCACAGAAACACCTGCTTTAAAACAGGTTGATATGACCCTTACAGTGACCATTAAAGGTACAGTGTGTCAGATTTAGTATCTGACACACTGTACAGTAGAGTATTTATTTGCAGGAAAGGAATCGATGTTCATTAGTATGTATTACTGTACAATCACCTGAAAATATGAATCTTTTTGTTATAGTCAAAATGAGCCCTTTAGAGAGTGGGTCCTCTTCCATGGGGTCCACCACGTTGAACCGCCATTTTTCTACAGTAGCCCAGAACGGACAAACTAAACACTGTTCTAAATATGACCCCTTGATTTTTATGTGAATTTCAAAGCCAGAGTTTTTCTTACATGCTTGGAGGTAGAAGGTGAGATGTCTGAGTATTCATCGGGTTTCAATCTGCAACTTCATTCCTCGGTGCCACTAAATCCCACACACTGGACCTTTAAACCACGTAAGGTCCACTTTATGAGATTTTTCTTATAGAACTGTGATAGAACTTTGTGAAAAGCAAATTAAGTGGACCTTGTATCTTGAATATTCACTATATGTGTGTCCCTGAGGTCGATAATGAATCTCCACACTCAAGTTTCTGCCATCTTTGCTCACCCCCATAAACTCAACACTTCAGAGACCACAGATAATGTTGGAAGGCTTTTCTTCTAAAAGAAGGTGAAGACTGAATTACAGCTCGCCCCCACGGAGCAGCACCATGTCGCAGTGGGATGTACAGTGCCTGCATGTGGTAAGTAAATAAAATTGCGTTTGGGAAGATCAGTGTATTGAGCTGATTTAGGCCCGACAGAGCTGTCACTTCCTCTGTAATGTCACAGCATGTATGTTTCATGAGTCCTGCTCTGCTTTCTTTCCTCTCCCTCCTCTCCCCGCTTGCTGTTTTAACACTTCCAACAGCCATCACATATCCAGAGAGGGAAGGAAGTGACAAGCTCAGCTCAGCAGTAATTGGCCAGCTCGCAGGTGACAAGGCAGATAGACACAGGGGGAGCCAGACGGGAAGAGAAGCTGCTCCATATTAAACAGAGGTCCGACCGCACGTGGCGGCACCTGCCTCATGCGGAGCCTCTTGCTCTATGTGATTCAAAGGGCAGAGATGACATTAGCTCGATTGTTCAGAGAGAATAATGGATTACTGCGATGTTAAAGGAGGCTTTGATGGAGCAGATGAAGGTAAACCATGACGCAGATTTACATTTAATGAGCCACGTTCAGCTTCACAGGGGAGAAACTTCTCGCATGCACTTGGACGCTATAGGAGTTCATCGCAGAGCAGCAAAAATGAGTTTGTGCTCGTGCAGAGTATTAAAAAGTCTTTGTCCGGGCTGCTAACAAAAACTAACCAATTACGCACTATGCTGCTATCACAACATCTTACAAAAATGTGCGGCACCTCACCGCACACAGCACTTGGCATTTAGTTCAGGGTTTAAGTTCCGTCTCGTCAGACTGGAGAGTTTTTTGGCTTTAAGTGCTAACACGTGTACGCCGGTTGCGCGGTTTTTACTCAGGAGTGGCTTTTAGCGGCCCACTTCGTCCAACACAGGGCTGCGATAGATGTGGAGGTGCAGAGATGGATGGATGGATGGAAGGTGTTTGGTTGTTACAAGCCTCTTTCACTTCACAGTGATGGAGCCCACCTGTGCTGCTGGGAACTTTCAGTGCTAAGACATTTTGCTCCAGATCTACGCCTCTGCATGATGCTATGTTCGACATCTATGAAGCATTAAAGGAGCGGTGTACCTGCTGATTGCAACCCCATTGCCTCACCCCCTACTTCCTAGAATGAAGGAGAAACTACAGTGGCTGTAAAATGTGTAGAGTCAATGTTTAGTTGATCTGATCTGGGCTACTGTAGAAACAAGGCCGTTCAACATTTTCTGGTGATTATACACTAATTACAACATAGTTATGAATATTTTATTACATTTTTGCCATATTCTGTAAACAGAGACCCTAAATCTCGCAAACTTTTGGCTTTGTAACATTGACAAATGCGAACACATATGGACAAAAATGTGTCAACCAAGCCAACATGCCACAGGTTAATTCTATTGATGATTAAAGACTGGAATATTAGTATATTAGTTTCAAATCCTGATTGTCTTAGAGCACCCAGTGGCTCCAATTTGAAATATTTCCACAGTCACCTCTTGGAAACTCACTTGGAAAAGCTGTTTAAATACTGTAAACTACATTCAAGAAAAGACATAGTGGTAATATCCAATGCACAAGGCTAACCTCAAATGTTTCTCCAAAGAAAAACCAACAGTGCCAGAAAATGTGTTTCCAAGTTTCTATGGTGACATAATAATTCTACACGCAGGAGCTTTAAATAGCACACTATCATTCCCAAGTGTTATTGTAGCCTCCACAGAGAAGATGAAGGGGAACAAGAACCAACTAAGAAGCCATGGGACTACACTCAGATAAGATAATTAGGTCTATGGTGTATATCACCGGGACTATGCAGAACGAGGCCCAGAAGTGTCTGATTAACTCTGCTACAGCAAAGCTGTTTGTTAGCATGCGGCCAACAGATAGCAATTGGCTTAGCACACAAATAACACGAATGTAAACTAAAACTAGGCTAACATTTTTTTGATTCATTTCATGCCATCAGATACTTGTACTATGTTCCATAGCACAATTTTGGACGATCAGTATAAACAGTGAAAAGTGTGTATATTATGGGTCACCTCTTTGTACTTAAGGAGTAGCAGCTAGAAAATGAAATTTCAAGACTGGTTTCTTGGCAAGTGACCAGCATTAGCCAACGCTATCTAATTCTATGCAACATTTCACAATGTTGTAAAGTTTGCTTTCATATACAAGGACATACCAAAACTAAAACTGGCAAGAGTAATACTATACTTACTACGGAAATGAACATGCAAGGATCTGCTTGCTAGGCTTATCGTATCCTGCATTGCTCAACAAAATGCTAACTCCTCACTACCGTACGTTTATGGTGTTCTACTAAACTATAGAGAGGAAGAATTAGAGGCGAGACCAAGAGAAATGAGAGCAAGGGGAAGGTTTCCCTGAGCACTGCACACAACCATTGCCCATTGTTCCAATGGCCCATTATTCCGAAACCCCAACAGTCCGAAAAATGTCCCATTGGACCCAAAAACCTTTTAGTCTGACAGCCTATTGTCCCGATAACACATCCATTGGTCTGAAGGCCAATTGCTCTGAAAATACTAACACAGCATCACGGCAAAGCTTGGCTATGTTTAGGTATCAGTTTAAGTTCAAATGTTTAGAACCTGGTATAACGCCAAAGCTTGTAAACACACACACACACACACCAGTCCACCATGTACATTTCACTAGCTTGAAATCTAGTTTGATGTAAGTCCAGAAATAACAGCTAATAAGGGCAAAACCCCCACTGATCAGCACCAAGGACTGGGTCGGCAGTCACTGAAGTAATAACTGCAGGGTGTACAGGGTGTGTATTTTCGGAGCAATGGTCCTTCGAAACATTGGACGTTTGTTTTTGGGGGGAACAGGCTGTCAGACATAAGGGCTTTCAGTCCAATGGGACATCTTTCTGACCATTGGGGTTTTGCAGTAATGGCCATTTTGAAGTAATGGTATGGGACGTTTCTTCACCTTCATAAAACACACCCAGGGACAAAAGCTAACTTTTTTTTCCTAACAGGGAAACTGTAGAGTCATTGTGTAATTTATGAATCCTTCACAAACATAATAATTACACAGAAAGTCACCTTAGTCAGGACGTTAAAAATACAAACAACATTTAGATTAAAAAGACAAACTGACTATATGACAACTATGTTACGTAATATACACTCTTCTAAACTCTTGCTAGCCTAACAATATTAATGCTACAAACAAGCATAACACTCTCTCTAGGAGACACTATTTCTATTGAGAGAGAATATGTAATGTGTCGTCTTTGAATTTGATACATATTATACACTGACAGATGTAGTGTCCCCCCCAAAATGTAATCGTAGCAGTAACATATTACTAGTAATATTATTATATTTACCAGTGAATGGTTTACTATTAATGAACAAATCATTTTTATTGTCACCAAGCAGCAAGATAGCTTAGAAGTAGAAGTCAAATGAACATTGGGTGCCTGTTACTAAGAATCTTTTCACTGCAAAAGCCACAATGTTAAATCTCCTGAAACACTTTCTACAGCACAATAACATGAAGCTCATCGAAATAACAGCAGGCTACAAGCGACATAACTGTTGAAGGTTGTGGCTGATATTTAGTGGATGAAACGTCTCACAGGCAACAGGAGGTAAAAATGAATTTGCAAAAACAGATCAAAGATTAGTATTTGTATCATCAAATTAAGGAAGATGAGCTTTTCCTCCAGTCTGTAACTATTTAAAATCTGCCATTTTTTCCATACAGTGTGCATACACACAGTAAATAACAATACAACAGTTATCAACCAAACCATAATAATATTTAATAATGTATAATTTCCATGAAATCTGAACTTTAAATTAGAAAATCTCCAACCTACAAGTTGGCCTTTAAGTTAAAAACTAAACAAATAAATAGTGATGTCATCTCAACAGGGGGCGCCACACTGCCGTTATAGAGTATCAGAATCCATTTCAGTTCTCAGCATCTGTCCTGATGTGGCGTTGATATAGTGATTGGGTTTTGCCTCAGTCAGGACCTCCCAAGAGGAGGGTGGGCATCTGCTGCCTCTGAGGTCCTGTCACAAGAAATTACAGACTTAATCAAGTCCTCTCCATCTCTTTCGTACCCTTCTCCACCTCCACCATCTCTATGTGACTTCCTCTCTCCTCTACCGCTTCTCTCTGTCACTTCTGTTCCCCATACATCACATACATTTATACTCCTCGCTGTTTTCTCTTTGACTTTCCTTTTTAGCCTCTCTCACCGCCATCAACCTCCCTCCCTCCCTCCTCCTCTCCTTTCCTCTCCTCTCTTCCTCTGCCTCTAGGTCACAAGGAGCCGATCCAGCCTCCTGTTCCTGAGTCTTACTTAAACTTCAGTTATGTCAGCCAGCGGCCTGCAGCAGAGCTGTAACCAAAGCTCCAGGGATCCAGTGACCTTAGGAGCACACAGGGAAGAAATGCAAGATATACTGTAGTGTAAATGGACAAAGTCTGAAGACGCAAAGAGAGGGAGAAAAGGACGAGGATGAGGCTGAGGGAGTATTCCAGTGTATGTTCTACTTTCATGACAATAGACTTAAATCATTTTTAAAAAATGCTGGCCTGTTGATGCAGTTTTATTTGGCAATGTGATCCCATTCATCATAAAGTTGGTGCTGGAGCAGCATTCAGACACAATATGAGATTTTTTATTTGCAGTGTTTTTGCAGTCTAGTTTTTCCACACTGCCTCTGCCTATCGACTGTACAGACATTATAGCTATAGCTGGCCGTATATCCGACCCAAATTTTGCATTGAATTCTTGAAAAACAAATCGATACAGTTGTCAGAAAGTGATTTATCCAAAGCATCTTGGTCTCTGCAGTCCTTTCCTTCCTGTGTGCTACCTCTCCTGCTGGCTGGTTGGCTGGCTACGCTCCCCGCTGAAATATCTGCTCTGATCCAACCACAACCATTCTCCATCGTGAACAAACTCTACATCGAATAAATAATATATACCACATCAAACCCCTCTACTCATTTAAGAATGTATGTGTTAGCAGCTAATGCTATGTCCAGCTGGTCCCATGTCTTCCTATTTACTGAAGCAATGACCTGTATGATTTACAAAGACGTATCCATACAATATTACAGATTCAGAAGACAGACCAGAGCCTGAGGTTAGAGGAGCAGTCGGCAACAATTTAGGGTAAAAGAATTCTTCACTGAACCTTCACTGTATCCCTGTCTGTGTTTAAGCCTTTTAAATAGAAAACTTTTATTATCAAGAAATTAAAAAATATCTAACTGTAAAACATCTGATTGAAGCTTAATCAAATCAGCTGTATGTATAATCAACATATCATATAGTTATACATTTAGTGAGCTTATATTTTGCTGACAACTGACAAATTCTGTTGATTTCCTTCATTTTTCCTCCATTTGTGCCTACCACAACAAATTCACCACCGTTTGGTTCCAGCGGTTACAGTACACCCAAAGTCCAGACCTCTTCCTCTCTCCCTATGTTTCCTCTCTGTATCTACAAGGTCAGTATGTAATAAAAAAAAATGAAAATAAAAAAAAACTTTAAAAAGTTCAGCTTTTGCAATAGTCATAAAAATGATTAGTGCTTCTAAAGCCTTATTTAATGCATTTATCACCAATTAAAGTCACAATAATGAAGATTATAGTTTCCATTGGATAATAAATGGAAACCAAATAAACAAACCGTGAATGAATCATCCTCTTATGTCAAAATGAATGACTGTAAAATTATCCAACCTGTACCTGCTCACCCTGAAACATGTTAGAGCCACGAATTTTGAATGATTTTATTAGCCCAAATGGATGCATAAAAAACACATAAAACTTTCTTTGCTTTCTCTGGTCGAACTTGCCATATCAGAGCACTCATTCTGACATTATGTCTTCAAAAAACAATGTGTCAAATCATCTTACTGTGACACCCCTGAAATGTGACTTAAAATGCAAATTTCAAACATGAATAAATCTATTTGTGTGAGGCTTCATATTAAATTCCAGCGTTCTCTCGCATTCTGATGTGTGTTGTGCTGCTCCTCATATTTGATATCCACTGTAATAGAGTTTATTATTAAATCCACAACACTGAGGATAACATCACCTGAAGCTCAGTAAAATAATGAAAAATCACAATTGAATGTGTCCTCAATGCAAAAGAATCACAGATAAGAAACGTGCAAACTCGCCTGACAAAGGAAGAACACACACACACTTCACTCTTCACATTTTCCAACCAAATTGAACAGCCCTCCGAGGAAATACCTATCACAGTTTTGCTAATCTCTTCCCCAATCAATGCAATGTCAGCGTCAACCAACCACTGTACACACACACAAAACACACAGTCAGTCCCACTCACCCATGGCAAAGAACGGAATCCCCAGCAGTGTAGAGTTGAACTTCCCGTCTGATATAAAGAAGATCCCTGCGGCGGTCACATTGGCGATGCAGATGGTCAGCACCCCCAGGAGGCCCAGGAACGGCTTCCCCCTCAGGCAGTCCCGCATGGAGCTGGAGATGGTGGCGGCTAGGAGCACCAGCACCAAGCTGACCAACACCTCCCCCTTGGCAAGTACACCCGTCTGGTGGAAGTCCCGCCACAGGCTGAAAGAGGTGAGTGACTGGATGTGTAGCTGGTCAGATGCGTGTGGTGCCTCGGCTGTGGACAGCCGGCTGACCAGGGCGCAGAACTCGTTCTCCCAGCGCTCGGCGATGGCATCCTGCACCACGGGTCCGTGGTTGCGGAGGTAGTAGGTGATCTGGACGGCACGGGCAAATTTGACCTGCTGATCACGGCTGTTGGGCGAGAAGGATACACCGCCCAGCTGGTGGCCGATAAAGGACACACGGCCATCCTGTAGGAAATTTAGAGATATCAAACATCAGCCCTAACAAAGAATACAATTTGATATACCATTCAGTTTATTTTCAATACTTCTGGAAACACCTCAGTGCCTTGACCAGTTACGCTGCCCTTGACAGCAGACCGCAAACATGGTCTTTGCCGCCTGTCATTGGGGATCTCTATTTGCTTCAGTGTTGATTTACCATTTAACTTGAACTCACCTTACAGCTGTGGGCAGGCACGGCTGTGAAGGTTGATGGGGTGCGCCATTGTAATGACTAAATTAATTTTATTATATTGCACATGCAAGACATTACAGTGACAAGAGTTTGGAGATAATGTAATTGTGCAAGAAGAATTGTGCAGAGCAGCAAAGAGTTCATGGAGGCAGCTGGGACCATAAAAATGGTTCTGTCAGTCTGTCAAGAAGAAATACAGAACTATAGCAATATGGGGTTATTGCTGGCACAAACTTTCCCATACTTAAGCTCTGAATGTTGCCAAGGTGGCACTGTAGATGTACATTATGCGACAAGCTAAAGTATTTCATATTTTGAGGCACTCGGTGGGCAGTAGTAAAAAAGAAGACTGTGACCGAAGGATGTCTGCTAAAGTCTGACACAAATTAAAACAATAGAATTTCATGTATATTTAGCTATTGTGGGTCACACAAAGGTCTCTGTAGGGATGTTTCAAAGCCTCATATTATTAAGGATAACTACTTATCAGCATCTATACATTGATAGCACTATTACCTGTACTTATCATTGTTTGAATTGGTTAAATACAAAGATTTGTTGTCACTGACTGGAGTTTCTAAGCAATGTGGACCTAACTAACTACCTGAACATGACCTTGTAAAGGTGCTTTCTGACAACCTTCAGTCTATAAATTCATTGTGTTCCTTCTTTGAATGGTTCAGTACCTGTGTACTAAGCCTATATCTTTTCAGGCCTGGTAGTGCTAACATACTTTTCCTTAGTTAGCATGTTAGGCTAATGACAGATAGGAAATTTGTGTTTTCCAGAATGTGTCAAGCATCTTTTTGGAAGCTCTGATAGCATGTTTTAGTATATAGTATTGCCTGTAAACAATATTTATTGTCCTATAGGATGGCAATTGGATGACCAACCCTGATATTCTTACCAATATCATGCCTAAATCCAACCAACCCAACCAACGAAGGAAACAAGCACTTGCCAATCAAGAACCAAGAGTCGTTCAATCGCTATACTAGAAAAGTCCTTATTTTTAGTCATATTTATTTGGCTTTTGATGGTGCAGTGTCCCTTAGTAACAGGGCGACTATCTGGTTTTTGCCGAAATTTTATTTTTAGTTGACTGGTTGCTGTGGGCCATCGGCAATGTGAAAAACAACAAAGCCTGTTATACGTACAATTTGTAACTGTGCTGTTAGCAGGACAACCAAAATCAATGTTTCCTCAAACTCTCCGCTAATGCTAACTCACACAAATCACATAGTAGCTAAAATGGCTGACAGACTTCAGGGCGTCCAGGCTGAAACATACGTACTTATACAGGAAATCATTTCAATTGTTAGCTTAACATATCTAAACACAGTCGCATTTATAGTGGTTATTCTTTATTACATAATAGGGTTGCACATCTCGCTGTGATAAACGATTCGATACGCATCTATATACACAGTTTACGGTGCGATTCAAAAACGATATACTTTTATTACAGACCGTTTCAATACAAATCGATACAGTGTAAGAACGATACTATTTAATTTGAAAGTGACTATACAGTACAGTACAATATTTTGTTTTCAAATATGTAAAAGACTACATATCCCCAAGCATTGTGGCTTTATGGCACTGGCAAAAAAAAAAAAAAGAACAACAACAAAATCACACGTCAATGTATTTATCTTTGGACCAGAAAAATTCTGGCTGAATCAACAGCATTTGTTGGAGAGAATCCGGTGGATTTTCAAAATAAAATACCCTGTGCAAACTGTCGGTCGTAAAAATAGACAAAAGCGAAACTAAACTACATAGCATATTTACACGTGTTGAAGCATGTTTAGAAGAACATACACTGGGAAAATGGCTAAATTTGAGCAAGTAAACAAAGTCTGGCAGGCTAAACGCTTGTTTCTGAAATGCTCCCGGTGGGTTTGAAGTCGCGTGTAGGACGGATTAAATATGCCACGCTCACGCAATGCGCTGCGAACGGGCCCGGTGGATTTTCCCGAAAGTGTGTGCAGCCGCCAACCGATTCCAAGTCTCGCGCCTCACCACGCCTTTGGTTTAATTGGATTTTCTGTGATTACTGAGCCATTAGCTAAGTCTCTGTTTTAGCTACTTTTGAATAAATAGCTAATAAATGGTTACCTAGGTTAAAGAGCGGTGTGTACAGTTTAACAGCTAATCAGCTGCCTATCTGCAAAAGAGTTTATCTGAGATTTATATCTTTTGTATAAGTTTTGACTAACTGACCAGGAAGTAATGATGCTATATAACGACTAAGCTACAAAAGTGGCACCTCTTCAGAGACTCCAATAGGGAAAAAAAGAATCTGTTCATGAATTGAGAATGATGCACAGAGACAGTTTCAGGTTCAAAGTTAAAGATTAGTTTTATCTTAATTTTGCACTCCTACCCTAGCGTTAGCATTCAAGGATAATGGTGCTGGGCTTAGGGTACATACAGCACATTTCTTGAATATGATATATCTTAATGCAGTCTTGCACATATATCAAAGCTCTATGCTTAATCACCAGGTCTAATTGAGAACAATATCTTCATATATATATATATTAAAACAGACATAATAAATATTTCCCCCAGTTCATTTAATCAAGAAAGCGAGGCACACCCACACGACATTTGTGATGTGAATTTGAGCTCCTGCACGACACTGGTTTGTTGCAACCAAAACACTGTCAACTTTAATTTGCAGCTTATTGTAGATATGATTTATCTTGTTATGAACACAATAATCCAGCACAATCAAACAGCCGCAATATGCTGCTTCACAGCGGGGGATTTGATATAAATCTCACGCTTCTAGATAAATAAATCCCCCTGATTGTTTGGTGCAATTTCTGTAAACAATTTACTGCCCGGGGGGAAAAAAAGTGGATGAGTTATTCTGCTGTGACATTATGTGGACAACACATTGATAAGTGTTGGTGGTCACAGTACCTTGAAATCACATAATTAATAACATTCACCCGTCAACAGCTAGGTTTTCTATCAGAGTCAAACATTTTATGACTGGCTACCTCGAATATATCAATTCATTAGGCAGATCTCACATTATTTTTGTGCTATATTATTACTCTCAAAACACTCCCACACCATGCTTCAAATTTGTCATTTGATGACAGTGTACAAGTGTGTTTATGTAATGTAATTAGTCAGTAATTGCTAAAGGAACCCAGAAAGCTTTAGCTCCAATTTCACTTGTGTAATTGCACAAAGCTCAAATCAATCTTTCCAAATTCACTAAAGCACTTTAAATGAATCACAACTTATCTATGAACTTGTCCCGACTGTGGTGTGCTGAATGGAGGTCTTTAATGCTCTGACATAGATAATAATGAGATGTAATCAAAGAAACACTTCTACATCACCTGCAAAATGTCTGTTCAGTCGAGGTTTTTGGAAATGCACAAGCTTTGTTTTCTATTCTTGTTTTAGGCACCCTTTAGTATAGAGAAAATATAGTTCTCAGTGTGTGTGTGTGTGTGTGCCTGAAGGAAGGTTGGATGAACATATTTAATCAGTGGAAGCATTCAGTTCAAAAATGTTAATATATTTTATTTCTAAGACAACCTGACTGATACATTTTGGTTAAAGGAGCACTCCAACAATTTCATGTCAAAGCAAAATGTCTTCTGTTGCTCTGGAGGAGGAGATCGAGACGATGTGGAGGTTTGACTTGCTACATAACATTTCAGTCTCCATAAGGGCCTGTATTAAAATGTCCCTGTTGGTCGCTATAGCTCTATGACAATCCATAAGTTTGGACAAAAGAGGTCCAACCAGCTGACCAGCACTGTCATCTCTGGAGCCACACGAAGTGGCAACCCCTGTGGTGGGGAAGTGAAGCCAATGTGGAAATGCCAAAAACTACAGTTCCTCAAACGTGAAACTTGAGGCTGGCTTAAGTCTCCATGTTCAAATGTCCAACTTCACAGCAGAAATAAACATGTTTACAGCCTGGTACAAAAAACAGTTTTGGTCTCTGTAGCTAATTTCCCCGTTCATGACAACTGTGCTAAGGGTGAACTTTTATAGAATGGTGCTTCGGAAACCTATGGGAGATTTCATACAAATGTCTTTATACTGTCATTGGAAAAGATTATATAAACTTGCATTATGGGAAATGGAGGATCCAGTGTTTTTGGAGGACAACACATACTAGACTAAAGATGGATTTATCTATTCAAGTAATTGGTTGCCATAATCATTCGTTGTTTATACTGGCAGCTAATTGAGAGGGGAGAAAACACACAGTGCTGTCTGTGCAAAATTTCATCTCAAAATTTGGCTGAGGCTTATATGAGGTTTCAGCAGTATGCTGTAGACGTAGCTACTTCAAAAAAGTCTTATGATGAAATTCTGCCTCTGTGCTTCAGTGAGTGTACAGGTTTTTTAATTACAGTAACACAAAGTGGAAATCTGGCCCTAAAAAATACTGTAACTTTGAAAACGACCCTCTTGCTTTGTCTAACTTGGACTGCTGAAGCACCATATTAATTTATGCTGAATTTAATAAGATGGGAACTGTGGATTTAGTCCAGCATTACTTAGGCTTACATTGAAATTGCTGTAGAAGAAGTTCCTTTGTTGCAAGTATGGGCAAGAGGAGCAACTACAATGACCAAAAACCTTTGTCAGAGAGGAAAAAGGTGAATTCTGTATCCTCAAAGCTCCATTTGAACTCCTTTCAATCATAAATCAAGGGGTTACCTGCACTATAAGCTACATAATTAAAGCAAGACACAGTCTGATCATGCTCGTAACATATTGTTTTTTCATTTTACAATTCTGTTGTCCAACTTAAAGACTCAAGTAAAGTGTAAACATTAAAACAATTAATTGTATTCAAGAGACATCTGAGGATTGTATTGATTGTATTGTTTTTTTTATTGCCATGTACCCAAATACAGCCTAGGGCACACCAATTATTGACAGAGATTTAGCTAACCCCATCAGCTTTGTCCGCTCTCCCATCCTCCAATCACAGCTCCTCTCCTGCAGCGTTTAAACGCTCGCAGACCTTGCTGCTTCCTGGCCTCTGCCTCGCTCGCCTCCAATTTTATGATTTATTAAAAAGAATGGGTGGTGTAAAACAAACGTTGACCTTAGCTTGACATTGCCACGCAGCATACAACCCAAACTGCACAATAACTTAATTCAATCCAGCACTCCATTTCACTGTCCTCTCATGAAGGCAACAAGAAGTCTGATCTTGTCAAACACAATATTATTAGTGTAAGAGTAATGTAATGCAGAAAGAGCACACCTCTGCTGTTTTATAGAAATCCATTTAGACTGTCAGAGGTTTTTAACTACGGAAGCCCAAAGCTGCCAAAGGTATTCTTTTATAGAGTCTCTTATTATGACAAGATGACAACCTAATTACCTCATTATCTTGAGATATTTAACAGGAAACAATAAGGACATAAAAATCTTAAAGACACAAATCACAATGTTGATGACAACCATGTGATTACATGATCTCATTAATGTTAAACTTGTTATGCTAAATCATATCATCTGCAGACATAATGTTATAAACATTTCCATTGATTTGATTAATAAATTGATCAGCAGGAAGGAATTTTGATTGTCAGTTAATGTTGTACTAGGACCAGACATGTGGTGATGTACCTTTTCTATATATTCAGCCATTTTATCATCCATCCATCCATTTTCCATATCCACTTATTCTTATCAGGGTCGTGGGGGTGCTTGAGTCACCAGTTAACCTACAGTAGAGAAAGTGAAAATCTAACCGGCTACAACCACATTGATTTAAATCGAGTAAATGTGTCGACTCGAATGTATGCCAAATTTCACGGCAATCCATCAGTTTGGACAAAAGCGGTTGGCGAAAAAGCTGACCAGTGCTGTCATATCTGGAGCCACATCAAGTGGCAACCCCCGTGGTGGGGAAGTGAAGCCAATGCAGAAGTGCCAAAAACTGCAGTTCCTCAAATTTCCACTTGAGGATGGCTACAGGATGAGTCAGTCTCCATTAGTCCCTATGTTAAAATGTCCAACTTCACAGCAGAAATAAACATGTTTACAGCCTGGTACAAAAAACTGTTTTTGTTTCTATAGCTAATTTCCCCGTTTTTGAGCCCTCATGCATGATTCAGCCCACTTTAGGTCCGCTAATAATCCACATCCTTGCCAGTTTTTAGATTAGCCAGAAGACGGAGGAAGCAGTATGGCCAACATGGCGGCAGCCAGAGCCATCCATTCTTGATATTGTTAGTGAGCCACACTGCTAGCATGGCTAGTAACCTTCAAGTTTCTTATTCAATATGTGTCCATTGGTTTTTGAAACTCTATCAGCCTCATAAGGTTAACGGTCAAGAAAAGCTAACAGAAACTAATATGCTGAACCACGGTTGATCTGAGCTTCCAAAGAGCTACAACATGCTGATCTATAACATTTGGGCTGGAAAACATAAGTCCATATTAGCGTGACCTGAGACAAGCTGTGCCCTGACTGACTCAAATATTTGGGCCCTATTGGCTATCAGCAGATAATCACATAGCAGCGTTGCCATATGTCCAATCTGTTGCTGTAACAACTTTGGCACTTCAACCAGCAATCAACAAGCTCTAATTAACCATCGGACATTAGCGGGGCGATGTGGTTGCTGGTGGCATGAATGCAGGATGAAGCTGCAATGCAAGAGCTGGCAGGTAATTCTTATATTTCCAAAGAGTGCTGCAAATTTGTTCTTGAAAATGTTTCAATCAATATTAATTTTCATATTAGATAGTCCATTTTTTAATGCAGCCCTATTTGCTGTATATTTCACTTGATGTATTTTTATTTTCGTAATAACTGACAGTTTAAAAAGATTATACAACTGAAAGAAATACGGCAGAGAGGAAAACAAAGAACATATATTTTAAGCATTTTCTCCTGGGAACAGAGCTAAAGTTCAGCTCAGCAAAAAGTAGCACTTTTTTTATGAAGACATACGTCTGTATAACAAGCACAGAAATAAACCCGCGGTCGTGACATCAAAGCAGAGGATGAGGCATAAGAAGCCGGGCAAATGAATTAGCCCAGACAGCTCGTCAAACGGGCAGACGGAGAGGAGAAGGATTCGGGGAAGATGGAGGGTGCACAGCACCTGAAACACAGCAAGGAGGAGCAGGAGAGGAAGGAGGTCACGTCAACCTTCAGGAACAGAAGTGTAATTCATGTTGGAGAGCAGCTAATGATAGTATGAGTGTGCTTGAGTACATACATGCTTGCTGTGTACAGCACGTCCGGCACATGTCAGCATGTACTGTACATACATCAAGACTTAAAGGTCCAGTGTGTAACATGTAGAGGGCTGTATTTAGAGAACATGGCAGAAAGTATTGACCTCAGAATGAGACTTTTAGATCTACAGACACCACAGGTCCTCTTCTATGGAGTCTGCCATGTTGAACCGCTATGTTTCTACAGTAGCCCGGATAACCTTAACACTGTCTAGATAGGAACTTTTGTATTTTTCATGCATTTCACGGCCATAGTTCCTCCTTTGTGGTAAGGCCAGGGAAGTACACCTCTAAAGGACCAGTGTGTAGGATTTAAATGGTGAGTCCACCCAAATTAATAATAAAGAACTCACTTGTAGCGCTTATGATTACTTATATTATTACTTATGCTAATATTTAAGAATAATCAACCAGCTCAATACTCAAAAACTCACTCGCCAGATGGTCGTCCACCAATGAGCTTGGTTCTGTTCAAGGTTTCTGACTGTGAAAAGGACGTCTTTCCTTGCCACTGTCACCAAGTGTTTGCTCATGGTTGGAATTGTTGGGTCGCTGTAATTAATATCATAAAGAGTATGGTCTAGACCTGTCTCATGAGCTAACTTCTGTTATGATTTGTTGCCATATAATAAAACTGATGTTAACTGGTTCTAGCATTTCATTTGCATTTCTGGGTTTCAGGGTTTTCCATCACTTTAATACAAATACTTTGGGTCTTGGACTCGGGCTTGAAGAAACTGTGATGGATATTTTTCAGTATTTTTTTTGACATTTTTGGACCAAATGATCAATCATTAGTAAAATAAAAACATTAGATCAATCGTTGCACCCATTGTGGTTATTTTCATCTTTTCAGTCGATAAGCTGATTATTTTCTCTGCTGATCATTTCAACATAAAGACAGACAAAGCTGCTATAGCTTTTTCCATTGTCCAAGGTCTTCCACCCCCCTCCATCAAAGATATTCAGTTCATTCTAATGCAAGGCAAGAAGGAGCAGCAAACGCTCACTGGAGAAGCTGGAACCATCAAATGTTTGGCATATTAGCTTTGTTTGAAAAATGACTCGACGGAACAATGAAATCTGAAAAACTCAACAGCAACTTGCTGTTCCAATAACAATGTCATAATACACAAGATAAATCACAGGCTTCACAACACTTCTCAACTACTGGAGCTACTTCTTATGTAACCTCAAAGACTCCACACACCACACACACAAAACTGTATTGTAACTCTGTCAGGGCGGCAGCACTGGTTTAACGAACTAACCCATTACCAGATATTAGTGCATACAGTCTGAATGTGCTCCATACAGAATGTCTGCTAAGTGGCTGTCGAGTCATTGTTTGAGAAGACACTGAAGTGACTCACTCTAATTGCGTGGTTTTGTTTTGTCTTCACATTAAACTTTATGCTGATCATTCCTACACGGGCAGACAGTTGTGCAGCTTTCGGAGTATTATGACAGTGAGGCAATAAAACTTTTTCACCGCACATATTTTGACACGTTATAACCAGTGTTGGGCACATTACTTTGAAAAAGTAATTAGTTACAGTTACTAGTTACTTACCCAAAAAAGTAACTGAGTTAGTAACTGAGTTACTACACTATAAAAGTAACTAGTTACCCAGGAAAGTAACTAATGCGTTACTTTTTTAAGTTAAAAAATGCCAAATAATTTGGAGTAAAGCAAACAACAGATACCCATACAGGTTTTAATGTATTGCACCTCAACGCAATTACAACTGAACTTCAAGCATTTTCTTTACTTACAAATGTAAGCAGTTAAACAATATGACATGTTTTACACTTGACATGCTGCAAATTAAAACAAACTTTCAATGGCAGCATGTTTTCAACCACATACCTCCCTATCATTTTATTGAGTTCTTGCTGTGTGGTAAGTTTTGGGGTAGAAGCTGAAGCAGAAAAATCCAGCCTTCCTTGTTAGCTAGCTTGCCTTTATCGTGGGGCATGCCGGTGGCCACTAGCTTAACAGACGCGTGTGCAGTCGAGAGATGCTTCATTAAATTCGAGTTGCTTACATTTGACGTGGACAAAGTCTTTGGTCTTAGACACAGTGTGCATGTAACATGTACATTTTTACCTTTTACCTCGACAAGGTTAAAATACTGCCTATACTTCCACCGTGAAAACGCTGTCTTAGACTCAGCCTCGGGACTCGCCATCTCATCTGACATGCTGTGTGTGTGTGTGTGTGTGTGTGTGTGTGTGTGTGCGTGTGTGTGTGCGCGCGCTACGACCGTGTGTTGGTTTGTGTGTATACCCGCCCACCGGGTGTCTCTGGTTGGCTCAACATGAAATCTCTGCTTTAGCCAATCGTCATTACGTATCCCGCCCTTACCAAAGGGAGAAAAAAAGGCATTCCTGTATGCGAGTTGAGTGAGGTGCCAGTTTCTAAACGAGTAGGTTGGTTCAGTAACGCGAGGTAACGGCGTGTTGGTACCGGTAACGGCGTTACAACGATAGATGAAGTAACTCGTTAGATTACCCGTTACTGAAAAAAGTAACGCCGTTTATTTCAACGCCGTTATTCCCATCACTGGTTATAACAGAAGAAGAGCACAGGTGTGTTTGATGACATTGATGATGGCCGTTTCCCACTCTAGTGTTTCACATGCTGGCTTACTAAATGAGCTTACTGGGACATGTAATGGACCAAGTCAAAATGTCTGCAGGTCTGTGACATAAGAGGTCTGTATAAAATGTGTGACACTGCATGTTTTGTAAGGGTTTATTTGCCTTAAGAGGTTGAATTTTCTCAACCTCAGCCTTTAAAGATGCATGCACTGATGATATGTGACGGTCTGCTACATTCACAAAGTGATGTAATGCTTTAAAACAGTGTTTGAATAAACAGACGAAAAAGTGCAAAAATTTACAGCCGATATCTGACTCCCACTTGTCATCCGAAACAAGAACACACACTGTGGACCTGGACCTGAATATCAGGAGCCAAACAGCCTGCAGCAAGACGATGAATGGCCTCACTACTCCACTCAGACACTGAAGCTGCTCGGATTGGCTCCCACCGCTGTGCCAATGGAAGTTACAACCCGCCTGTTATACACCGAATATGTCATATGTGCGAGTGTGTGTGGGAGGGTACAGTGGTGTGTACATCATAAAGCCTGGTGGTGAATAAGCTGCCCTGTTTTAGTGACTTAACATGTGCGTATGTCCATGCAATATCAAACCTCATGTAACGTGAACAAGCCGTGCAACAGAGAGCGATGAAAACCTTCAATAAACGCTTACATCATGCAAGCATGCATGTGTGCAACAGCTTTTTTTGTTTTTTGTAAAAGCCTCATGAGATGGAAAAAAAAAAAAACGCCGGGCTCCAACTGCAGAGCTGCACTTGATGCATCTACTGGATGTGCACCTGTATTGTCTACATGCAGCATCCTGACATGTCTGGTTGTGTGTTACTGCTGCGTAAAAAAAAAAAAAAGAAAAAAGAAA